>JBBBDQ010000299.1:3737500-3895000 GCA_037127315.1 Ascarosepion bandense | reverse complement strand
TAAATGATAATAAATATAAAAATAAATACTAAAAATGATAATAATGAAGATAACATACGACTATAAGTGAATATAAATTAATAATAATTATTTATAATATAGTTACTAATTTACAAAATAAAAAATAAAATATAATATATATATATTTAAATAAATTTAATATATAAACTACTCTTAATAAAAGGCGGATGTGAGTTGTGGTACAGTGGATATCGGCTCGGAAGGATAAGCCGGGGAGCCGAGTTCGAATTCCAGTTGAATCTATTGTATTCATTTGGGAAAGGTATTAATCCGTCTCTTCCTTCCAGTTATGGGTTAAATAACAGGACAGATTGGGTTCTATAGCCTTGGTCGGCAACCAGTCTAGCGCAGAAAGCAATGGCAACCTACTGCGGGATAATCTTCTGCCCAGTCAGTCATGTCTCTTTTGAGACATGATCGCCCAAGCGTGTATCACGTATGGCATTTAACTGACTGACTGAATATAATAGCTGGAAACATGATTAAGGCTTCTACTAGGCATAAAGTGGGGGATCGATTTCCTATTGTTTTGAAGTAATAAACTGATTCCCCACTAATTACTACATAATAATATAGTACATCACTTCCCCCATCTAGTTATGAGTCAAATAATAGGACAGATTATGTTCTATAGCCTTAGTCGTCAACCAATCTACCGCAGAAAGCAATGGCAACCTACTGCGGGATAATCTTCTGCCCAGTAAGTCATGTCTCTTTCGAGACATGATCGCCCAAGAATGTATGGCACTTAACTGACTGACTTAATAAAAGTGAAAATAACAATAGCATCGTAGTAGAGTATCTATGATTGCAATAATGATATAAAAATGTTTTGAGTGTATACAATCTTAAACGGGACATTCTAGACTATTTTCCAAAAACAAACTTTTAAGTTTTGATCTGTTAAGTGATCTTAAACCTATTTTTATGTCTACATTTAAAAATCAGTTCATTTCTCTGGTTTTTTCCCCTCCACACATAGATTACATCTGTCCCTGAAGTTGTTGGGAGGATCAGCATATTTAATGATCCTTCATTTAATCTGTGGGGTGAGTCCTCCGTCCTTCAATTTCCAGTTGTATTTTGATAGGGCTGTTTGGTGTTTCAAGGAAATGTTGGAAAATGAGTGTTTGTGATTATAAAATCTTTGTTTCCAACTACCTACAGATATCTCTATGTATATTCTTTTTTGTTGGGGTCCTCGTCCAGAAAAATGGTGGCTTCATAAATTGCTTTGTCCGAATTACACCTGCCATCAACGAGGCAGTTGTTTCTGTTGATGCAGTTGCAAAGAGGTTTTTGTTCTTGGAGTATGTTGTGGAGATTTTTAAGTAATTTATTTTTGTGTGAGTAAATTATATTTTGAATATTTTTGGTTGTAGAATAGCTCATTTTTAGAGTTTTTCTGTTGAATAATTTATTTAGGGAGTTATTTTGGAGGAAGTGTTTGTTAACGAAGTTGAGAAAGTATTTACCGATATATATATATACATTGGACAAACTACAGAATGGTGGGTTGAACCATATTATTTTTCTTTTTCTATTTTTGCCCTTATTTCTATTTTTAGTTTTTTTCTTTTAACTTTTCCTGGTACATTAATGCTTCTTTAAAACTCCTCTTTACGAGGGCTTCGTTGTACATTGATTTGTTCTCATTAAATGTTTTTTTTTTGGGGGGGGGGATGATAATTTATTAATTTTAGTGTTTACTGTGTTAGGGATTTGTTCAATGATTGATTTAGAGTGATTAGAAGTGACATGAATATAAAATGGGGATTGACTTCCTTTATGGTTTAAATGTGTTGTTGGAGAGGTTGAAACTGATGTCTAAAAAGTAAACAATTTTGAGATTAGATGTTCTCTCGACTTTGAAACCTAGAAATTGGAAGACTTTTATTACTTTTTTCTGAAGTTTAGATGTCAGAGAGCCATTGCTGTTAGAAATATTTTTTTTTTTAATCATATCACCCCGAGCAAAGCGGTAACGCCACTGAAGCGCAGGGGGCTACATAGGCATAAAAAGATTGGAAAAGAGAAAGCCGGAAACCACATCCTAAACAATGAACAAGGG
Source organism: Ascarosepion bandense (assembly GCA_037127315.1). Taxonomy (NCBI): domain Eukaryota; kingdom Metazoa; phylum Mollusca; class Cephalopoda; order Sepiida; family Sepiidae; genus Ascarosepion; species Ascarosepion bandense. Next base: position 3,892,908 of record JBBBDQ010000299.1, on the reverse strand, counting down.
ATGAGCCTCTTCACCTGTTCAATAGACGTGGGTGGAGTGTGAACCGGGTAATAGTTTAGTCTATCTACTCCAATTGAGAAAAAAAAAAGAAAAGAGTGAAAAGATTGGAAAAGAGAAAGCCGGAAACCACATCCTAAACAAGGAACAAGGGGTGAGTCTATATACATAAGACCATCATTTCTGGAAATAACCTACTTGACTTGGATCAATAATTCTAAGAGTATATAATATGTATATCCCTATCAGATCAGCGATTTCGGCTGAAGACCAAGAAATCACATATTTTTCAGAATCATAAAAATGTAGATAGTATGGTAGATTAAATTTACTCTTAAGCGGCACCTGGACATCCGTAACGCATTGGTATGAGGGAATTACTTGAGAGACAATTAAAAAAATAAAGAAATATTTAAAAAAAAATTTAAATTATAAAAAATAAATAAGTATAATAAAATATATAAATGAAAATAAAAATAAAATGAAAAGAATCTAATGTTTAAAATTCACCTAGCTAGTATTTTATTAAAAAAGCAGATACCTCGCATAACGTGAGTGAAGAAAAAGTTCCAGCGACAATTTTTTAATCGCATGTAATAATATTAAAAAAAAAAAAAAAAGGATTTGTGCAACCTAAAAGGATCAGACGGCTAATCTTAAGAATAACCATGGCTGATTGGTCGATTAATCGTAGGCACGTGTGAACACGTTCAGCGCGCAAATTTCAACAAGCGCATCTGATCCACTTTGCCAGTATTTGAAAGCCAGTAAGAAACTAGACTCTGGGCAGGAAGCAGACGTCCATGCAAGTCGCCATGTAATAGAACAACAATCGCCCACTTCGTTCGCCATGCGGTGCGAACCTGAATCCTCATGTAAGAAATTTACTTTTCAACTCTATTTCACTCACTTACATCAATGTTAACTCTTAATACACGCCGATTTCAACTGACATTCACCAAATAAAATCAAAGAAACATTTACTATAAGATTAAAGAACTTCTGCATCATTTGAACTGTTCCTAAAACAAAACACGTCACGTGGCAGATTTATTGTGAAAGGCATTCACAGTTAATTTTTATAAACATACAATTTTGCAACTCCCTTTCAGATGCTCTTTTTTTTTTTTTGATCATGTTACTTATTTATAAATGGAACTTTGTGTGTGTATCCGTTACCTATAGACTCCGAAACGGCTGAACGGATTTTTTTGAAAATTTACACAATTGTACGATAAGCGTCTGCGAGAGTTCTTAGCTAGGTTTTATGTCGAGGTACCCCCGATAAATATCGAAAATTGATAATCGAAAAAATCGGGTTATAGAAGGAGTGGTCCAATTTTCATCAAATTTGATACACTCATAGACAGCGACATAAGAAACAATATTCAGAAGTTTCAGTGTTGCAGTTCTTACAATAGTGCAGAAAATCGATAATATATATATATATATATATATATATATATATATATATATATAAAATGCAAGATGTTTGTGTGTGTGTCTGTTTATCTGCCTGTATGTCTGTATTTTTTTCAGCCCTTTATTTTACTTTTTGCTTCGGGTTTGGCTCTAAGTAGGTATAATTGTAGTTCTTAGTCTCAGCCATGATACCATTTACTCAGAGGACTTATTTAGCCTTCAAAATTCAGTTTACAACGAAAAAAACTTATTTGATATCGATACCAGGAAATCAAAATTTGACTTACATCCATTCATTTTTCTTTCAGTCTACGGTTTCGCTTTAACTGGAAACAACTATTGCTTTTTAGTCTTTCGTGCCAACGTCCAAAGTGTCTGAAATTCAGGACCATGAATTAGTTTTAAAGCTTTCATTACACCCGGGCAACGCCGGGCTATACTGCCAGTATATATATATATATATATATGTGTGTGTGTGTGTGTACATGTATATATACATATATGTGTGTACATATATATATATATATACACACACACATATATATGTGTAAATATATAATTATATATACACATATATATATGAAATGATTTGTTTGAACCTTATTTTTCATCGATACTCGTATTTAAGTAGATATTCTGTTTTTAATTAAGCAGTATTATATATTTTCATATATCTCATGGCCTGATTATTTCCGATAAATTTTTCTTACGAAAATTGCTTTTTTTTGTCAATCGGAAAGTTTAGGGTTTAATCGATAAGATTGCACTGTAAAAAGTGAAAAAAAAAATGAAAAACAACAAATTTAAAGATGGTGGTGGTCTTCTTCAGGTCCGCTGGGAAAATAAATATTTGCAGTGAATATTTAAAGCAGGTACCGCCAAAATGGATACGTTCTAACGAAATGAAAACAAAATATTGCTACCCATACTTACAATTTTGCAAATAATCAGAGAATAATTAGATTTAAACTAAATATTCAGTACTTAAACATTAATGAACAAATTGCATACTGAATGCGTTGTTTTATTAGAAACTTTGTAAAAATGTCTGTATTGAATGACCCTCGTATACTCAAATACTGCCATATTAATTTCCATTTTTTATGAGTTGAAAAATATTTTGCTGATGAAGTGTTTGAATTTGTCGAAGTATAAAACCGGATAATAATTATATAGCGTGCCAAAAAAGCAAATATTGCAATGAATTCGAAAGTAACCATGAGTAGAACGCAACTTCGGTAAAAAAAAAAAGAACGTAATTAATCTTATTTACTTTTACTTTGAAATATAATGAAGAAAAGTTTATCGGCATACTTTTGTAAATGTTTGGTGATTAGAAATATGAAGCCTACAAATTAAAGACTTTTTCTTCAAGATGTTTCTATTATAGCAATGAAACCATGTAATTTTTTTTTAAAACCGTCGGAATCTTTCAATGACCAGAAGAATTTTCTTGATAATCATATTCACACTAGAGATATAATGAAGTACTTAAAAGATATTCTGGAATGTACTTATTTAATTACAAAAGCTAAAACGTCGGCATAGCAGCAGTGAAGGGCTCTTTTTATTACGAGAATAAAAGGACAATTTTTAATTAAAAAATATGCAGATAAATTAAAGAAAGTTCCTCTGTCTATTGTTATTCGTAATTTATAAGACGATGGCCAATTCAAACAACTTGATGGAAGAATTTAAAAAAGCTCTAATTTTTAATTCAATTGCACGAAGTGACTGACATTAAAACTCAGCAATTGTTAAACAAATAGTGCACACGAAGACTTTTTCTCTTGATCGATATATAGGCGTAAAAGTGATTTTACTTTTTTTCTTTTACTGAAATAGACTTTTACTGAAATAGAATAATTGTGTTAAACTAAGTACTGGTGAGGTATCAGCTGTGACCAGGTGGAAAATTTAATTTCAAGTTAGTTAAAAGTTAAACTGTAAGCAAAATTTCTATTTTCACTCATTGTGTGATTCTCCGAGAGACGTTAGAGTGAAAGAAAATTTCTGCGGATCTAAATAGGAAAGACCGTTACAACGATTTATTTAAAAGTAGTTCACTCAACATTTATTTCTTCACAAATCTCTCTAACGAAATGGAATTCAATTTTAACAAGAGAACAAAAACACATTGTCTCTCAAATGGACGAGTTCTGAAAAAGCTGTTAAGATTTAAAAACTGAAGTTATATTATTCTTGTCGACACAAAATTCAGTGCTATTTTGTATAAAACAATAAAAAAAAAAATTGGTTTTGCAAATTACGCCATTCACCGGATGGTTTTTGGAAAATTAATGGAAATCTTCAATCTTTCATAAAAACTAAAGATAAAAATAGAAAATGATAAATTAGAAATGTTATCCTAATTTTGAAAATGCATTGGATTTTGATTTGATCACGCAAATCACTGATTATTAGTAGAATTTGGAAAGCAATTTCCAGGATCTTTTCTAAAATTAGACAATAACCACTTCGATTCGATTTCAAAACCTTTCACAATTGAGATAGATCTAGCCGTTTAGAAAATATTCAGTAAGCAGCTTAAAATGCATTACTAAATATGTTATTGTTACGTGTTAAGTGCAACAAAAAACAAAAAAATGAAAAAAAAAATTGACCAAAACTCAGAGATAAAAATCACAGACAAACATTTAATTTACACCAATTAAATATTTACAAATATACAATTTTTGTTGCACTTAAAACAAGAGACATAGAGTTTACTACTGACAGGCGAAGTGTTACGAGGAGAGAAAGAGAAGGTAGGGTGTCAAATATCTTTACCCAATTAAGTTGGCAAAGAAATTAAGTGCTATACTTTTTGGAAATCCTTAAATGAGTATATAAAGAGTAATTATTTGTTTGGTCAATGAAAGAGTCAAAAATATGTATTTACCCATTTTGTTCCAGGAGATTCTCTTTCAGGTTTTACTAGGTCGGACTTTTCTATGAGATTCTTTCGGCTGGATATAAATCCTTGAATCAAAGCCGGAGTTGAAAATTTCAGCACATCCTTTTAACAACTCTTTCAAGTTTTAGTTTGTCGTCGACTTTACTTAGAGAGATTCTTTCGGCTGGATATAAATCCTTGAATCAAAACTGGAGCTGATAAGATCAGCCCATCCTGTTAACAACTCTTTCAAACTTTAGTTTGTCAACGACTTTCTATGAGATTCTTTTGTCTGGATATAAATACTTGAATCATAACCGGAGTTGATAACATCAGCAAACTCTGGTAACAACTGACTACTCACTACCAAAAACCTATTTTTATAGGGGATAACACCTAGTTTGCATATTTCTAGAACATTTAGAATTCTCTCAATTTTACTGGAACATTCTGGCATCTTCCAAACGTTCTATGTCTAATTTTCTTATTTTTTCGACTACTTCATGAATTAAATTTTTTTTGTAATAACAAGTAGGGCTCAATAGAGTCCCTTGCTACAACTTTTTAGACATTATTATTTTTTTTATATATAAATGCATCCTTGTAACAGTTATGAACCTGAAACTTTTAAATATATTTAAAAAAATTAGATTGACTTAATATGATAGTGTCAACAGAAATTGGATAAAAAAATTATCTTTGTGTGCGTTGTGTCTGATTTTGAGACTATTAAGTTTTTTTAATGGGAATTTTAGGATGTGCGTTGTGATACAGTGGATATCGGCTCGGAACGAGAAACCGGGGAGCCGAGTTCGAATTCCAGTTGAATCCATTGTATTCACTTACGCGCAAATACCCCTGGGAAAGGTATTAATCCGTCTCTTCCTTCCAGTTATGGGTTAAATAGCAGGACAGATTGGGTTCTATAGCCTTGGTCGGCAACCAGTCTAGCGCAGAAAGCAATGGCAACCTACTGCGGGATAATCTTTCCTTCCAGTTATGGGTTAAATAACAGAACAGATTGGGTTCTATAGCCTTGGTTGGTAACCAGTCTACCGCAGTAGTCTATAGTACATCACTTCCCCCATCTAGTTATGAGTCAAATAATAGGACAGATTATGTTCTATAGCCTTAGTCGTCAACCAGTCTACCGCAGAAAGCAATGGTAACCTACTGCGGGATAATCTTCTGCCCAGTCAGTCATGTCTCTTTCGAGACATGATCGCCCAAGCGTGTATTACGTATGGCACTTAACTGACTGAATGGGGTTTTTATCTTTATATTATTGTGTAAGTGCGAAACTGAAGAGGATATGAAACATCAGTGAGGCTCTAATTTGTAGCGGAATTCTTCAATGCTGAGACCAAGATACCTTTTTACCCTTCTATCGCGTCGCAATTCAGAAAAATTAGGTGCGAATGATCCGCTATTCTGACCAGACAACTTTGGCACGCTCAAATCTTCTTTTTAGCCAATCATCATCATCATGGTGTGTAGTGCACTAACTTTTTGTTACTGTTTCCGTAAACGGACTGTTTTTTATGAGGTAGGGTTGTTAGCCCTGCGCCCAACCCACAAAACCCGGAGGACCGTGGACCATTCTTGGTTCTTACGTTTACAGAACCGGGTATTTCCAAACGGTCACCCATCTAAGTACTGACCAAGCTCGATGTTGCTTAACTTCGGTGATCGGACGAGAACCGGTGTATTCAACACGAAATAGACGTAGACTTTTAGCCAATCATTAGCTGTTAATTAGTTGCTGCATTGAATCTGGATTCATAGCCTAACACAATATATATATATATATATATATATATATATATATATATATATATATATATATATATATATATATATGCGGATGAGTATTTACGCTCTCACACCCTGATTAAGCACTCTGGAAGAATGGTAGACTTGGAAAAACAGTAGCTACTCTGGCATCTACGCATCGTTCATTCAGCAGCGAATTAGAGCACTCTCAGCTATTGGGCGTGTGTAATGATAATATACACGCTAAAAAGTGTGCCTCCTTCTACCGAGCGCCCGTAGCTCAGAGGGAGAATCGCCGACTGACGGCAATTAGGTCGGGTTTTAATCTTGGGTAAAAAGCAATCGGATGTCTAACCGGACTGATCAGCGAAACAGATCTGTCTGCGGATGTCTCTCTCTCTCTCTCTCTCTCTCTCTCTCTCTCTCTCTATATATATATATATATATATATATATATATATATATATATACATTTTAGCTTACTAATCATTACTCCAAGGCGCAGCATCCATTTGTATGAATTTATAAACTCGATGTTTATTGAAAGAATTCAAGTCAACATTAGAATTCGAGAAAAAGTATTGGATTATTAATCAAATATTAAGTATGCTGGATTTGGAACCCAAATATTTGAGTCTACTGGAGAGATTACCATTTTGGATAAGCTGGATTAATAATTAGCTGGTTCACACAAGTAGAAAAAGTACAATTTAGCAGTGGTCACAATAAATGATAACAAGTTGGAATAAATGAATTTTATTTATTATACTATGGTGTAAAATGCAATTATTTATGTAAATTTCATTTTAATATTCTTCCGAGACCAAGTAATGTTCTACAGCGTTGTCAACTCGAAGTGAACCTCAACCAAACCCACATGATGAGGTATTGATCTTCAAAACAGCTTTCACAGATCAAGCGCAGACGCTACAATACCTATAAAGATTTCATCTGTGGTATGGTACCAGGATGTTATCATCAAGTATGTTAAATCATCATTTATTCATCACACCCAGATGGTGAATAGGGCAGCAATATTTTGTTGCTGTTTCTGTAACAAACTGTTTTTTTACGGGACAGGGTTGTTAGCCCTGCAAAGTATGTTAAACGCTGCAAGTTAATGAGGGTTCTGAAAAATGAACTTGGTCTAGTACATCACATAACTGCACAATTGGAATGATATATCGAGTTTTTTAGAGACCTGTCTACCTTATTCAAAAAAAAAGGGACGCTCATTGGACTAAATAACCTTCTTCTCTTGACACAAGGTCTATTTCCAATGCGTACGTACTGACGAAAGACAACCGGCGCTGTAGGTTGGTTATCATTGTTACTTTGGCTACGCAGTCCCTAACGCACTAATGGTCACTGTAATATGTTTAATGCATTCGTTCGTTCTTTTATATTAAATCTATTTGCAATTTATGCCAAAGTCGCACATTTGTTGTTGCATGTTGGCTGTAAAAAGCTTGTTTTCTCCTTGCATTGATTTCTTGTTTTTTCATTGCATTTTCTTCCTGCATTGATGTATTCAACACCAAGTAATCAGCAGTTTGTGATTTTCCATCTCCGAAGCACTATTCACATTAATCACAAGTGGTCTATGGAATTTCATAAATATTCTGACATTGTCGTTTAACCATAAGAATGTCTTTCTTCAAAGTCACCAGAACAGATTTATAACTCATAAATGCATTATCCAATACATCAAAATGTAGTAAGTCAGTCGAGGTTATTAAATTTCAAACAAACATCAAACACTAATTCTCAACTGGGAAATTAAAATTGAAAAGAAAAATGCAATAAACGTAAAAACCAGAAGGAACAATGCGAAAAATCAAGATAAGACAAAAAGCGGTGAATGTATTTTAACATAAATTTAAAATAACTGCAAAATAATAATGAAAATTTAAAAATATTTATTATTTCTAGTCCGAATACAAACCAGTTTTTGCAACAAATTTGAATTTTCTATATTTTAAAATAGTTTGAATGATTAACTAAATTTCGCTTCGTAAATCATATCATCAAAATAAAGTTAAAAAAAAGTATGAAGTTGTGCCAAATTCCAGGATTGGAGAGGTTTTTAATTTTTTTTTTTAAATCTTTTTACCCCAAGCAAGGCGGTAACGTCACTGATGTGCAGGGGGCTACATAAGAGTAAACAGATTAGATAGGAGGAGAGTAAAGAGAAAGACGAACCTGTTAGAAAGGAGCAAGAAAAGGATGGGAATACAGGTGTGATGACAGTTGCAAAGGTAGAGAGAAAGGAAAAGATATACAGGGTGATGTAGAAAGAAATAGAGTCAAGTAAATAAGAGATGGCTATTGACATTGCATTTAATTTCCTGGAGGTTGTAGCTGTCAGGAAAACAAGAATATGGAAGCGAATTCTACAGGTGGGAAGTGCGGGAAAAGAAGCTGTTGGAGTAGAATTGTCGTCTGCATTTGGTTGATCTAAATGGGAATGGCTGGGACCCAGTTGCCAGTCTGGTTGCATGAGTAAACACCTGTGGCGGGGGCACCAGCGACGTAAGTTCGTCGGAGCAGAAGCCATGAAAATATTTATAGAACAGACAGAGGGAAGTCACATCCCGTCGTTGAGAAAGTGGTTGGAGTCGATACCTATCACATTACTGATTCTCCTTTGGAGCCAGTCAAGAGCACTGAGATGAACAGCGGATGTGCCTGACCATATATGACAGCAGTATTCCATGCATGGACAGATGGTTGATTTGTATACATGCAAGATGGAGAAAAAAACATCCTAGAACGATACAGTGACCCAACCTTCCAAGCAGTGGATTGAGCTATTCTTTGAAAATCAACCTTTGACATGCTTAGTTTGAGCTGAACTCAAATTATGACCGATAGGTCAAGTAGAAAATATATAACTAATTTATGACTTGTAGTAAAATTTAGTTTTATAAAATGAACTTCAAATATCCAATTATTAAATAAATATTTAAGAAGGGGTAAAGTTGGGCAAATGGTAAAATATCGGCCGCGATTCATGTACGTGCAGGTTCGCGCCTGACTTTCGTCTTTCAAACGTGTTTTCTTAAACCAGATTATTTCAACAACTAGATTCGTTAAGAATTATCTTTATAGGATAATTTAGAACAGTCCTTGCGATCGCGTTCAAGGTATAAAATAATCGAATTACTGTTGCGTGGATAACTGATGATTCTACTCGGTAGGAAATGAAGCGCTTGTCAACGTTTGCTTACCGTTTTCTGATTAAGTTTTTTAAGTAAAATTTTCGTTATCAATAAAATTTAAATTTTGGTACTTTCCTCAACGGATGAAAGATATTTAGTTCCCCACGGCACTCGCCACATTCGATCCCATGAACGATATCAAGGAACCGTTTACGGTCTTCAGACCCCTTAAAGCTGACTATTTACCAACTGCGCCACTAGACCGTCACTAACGTTCCTACCATTTTCTAGCGTAACAATTCTACGATTTCCTTAGTGTTAGAATTAGTAAAGTCAACGTTTTTAACTGAATTTGAACCTTCAAAGTGAAGAATAATGGTTTCCCAATTCGTTACGAAAATTTCGAGCACGTAAATAAGCAATCTATGCCACTTAATTTTCTAAGGTGACAATGTCAATATTTCAAACTACACACAAATTATAATTAAAATAGTGACTACAGCAATATTCGATCCCACTATCATCGACTCTCATACTCTGAAGAGAAATACAAACAGACATCGTTACCGTTTGCGCCATTTTCGTCCTTCTGGCTCCTTTTGTTAACAAATCTAATATTCTTAGCTTCGAGCAACGCATTGTTAGTACAGTAATAGTGGTATTCGAACCTGTGTAACGAAACGCAAAAGGGTCTCAGCGTGTTTATGCTTATGCAAACTGAATACGCGTATAATTTAGTTTTCTGAGGTGAAAATGTCAATATTTCTAAGTACACCAAATTATGATTAAACTGTCGACTACGGCAATATTCGATCCCACTATCATACTCTGAAGAGCAATACAAACGGACATCGTTACCGTTTGCGCCATTTTCGTGCTGTTGGCTTCTTTTGTTAACAAATGTAATATTCTTAGCTTCGAGCAACGCATTGTTAGTACAGTAGCAGTGGTATTCGAACCTGTGTAACGAAACGCAAAGGGTCTCAGCGCGTTTATGCTTATGCAAACTGAATACGCGTATAATTTAATTTTCTGAGGTGACAATGTCAATATTTCTAAGTACACCAAATTATAATTAAAATGTCGACATTTGGGCAAATTTTATATATGCAGACACATACAATTTTTCTAATCGATATTTAACTTTAAGGTTGGTTCTATTATTTTAATTTAAAGCAGTAGATCCCCTTTCCAGTACTTGCTTGGACAAGAAATCTGTTTTGTTGTCTATATTGCTTTTGTTACTTATACAACGTGTTGTTCGATGACTTTATGACACATGCACACACCTGTGAAATCACACACACACTTGTGGAAACACACACTTACTTTCGAAATCACGCAATTATATGTATTAAGTTTTGTATGTAACCATTTTATATTTGAATAAGCTGTTTGCTGATTGGTTTGAGCTAGCCAATCAGAATCAAGGTAAGTGGACTACATTTTTACCGCCAAATCGTAAGGATGTTTGAACACCTATATATACGATTTGCCGCGTATTTTTCGCCAATTGGCATCAGAATTTCTTACGCACACATCATGTAGAAATATACGAGCTTTAAGTCCAACTCACTCAAATTCATTCTTCTGTACAACTACAAAAATGAACGTTATTCATGAACTCTCAGATTTGAACAATTCTTTTTAGTAATAATATTACTCACACAAATTTCTTATCGCACTGATAAATCTTACAGCAACAATGAACAATTGTTAATATTTGTTAAATACACTTTATGTTTCAAATTGATGCTTTGTCAATTTCATTTCATTTCCCATTTGCTAGCTGAATGTTTGATTTTCAACGCTCATAAAAACAATGGTGGTATTGTAAGGATTTAGTTAGGAAGTTCCTTTATCTAAACTAACCTTGCAACAAATTCCCCACAACTTCAACAGCTTTCTTGTAAGAAAAAGAGATTGGGAGACCTTTTATTAAAAAAATACGCCATATTTCTTTATGAGAAGAAGAGGAGATATAGAAACATATATTATCTTGATTCCAATAAAAGTTTTGTTTAAATTTTTCTTTCCGACCTCGGACCTGGATTGTTCAATGTCTAAAATAATTTCACAAACAAAAAAAAAAGTCTCATGAATGATGACATTTTTCTTAATACTTTTGACTAAACTGAGATGGAAAATCTTTGTTAAAATGCTCGGATGGATGACTGACACTAGAATAAACTTATTGTCCAATTTCTCTGGGGCCAAGATAAATAACTTAAAGTAGCAACTTCAGAAGTGGGTACCTAGGAACTAATGCTAAGATGGAGTAAAAGAAGTTTTTATAATTAACTAGCAGTATATCCCGGCGTTGCCCGGGTGTAATGAAAGCTTTAAAACTAATCCATGGTCCTGGAGCTCAGACTCAGTCTGAAGAATATTTGTGTGAAGTTTAGTGAGAATCGGTTAAAAATTGTGGATTTGTATAAAGGATATACAGACAGATAAACAGACACACACACAAACATCTTGCCTTTTATATATATATATATATATATATATATATATATTATCGATTTTCTGCACTATTGTAAAAACTGCAACCTTGAAACTTCTGAATATCGTTTCTTATATCTTTGTCTATGAGTGTATCAAATTTTATTAAAATCAGATCGCTCCTTCTATAACCCAATTTTTTCGATGATCGATTTTCGATATTTATAGGTGGTACCTCGACACAAAACCTAGCTAAGAACACTCGCAGACGCTTATAGTACAACTGTGTAAATTTTCAAGTAAATCGGTTCAGCCGTTTCGGAGTCTATAGGTAACGGACACACACACACACACACACAGACACATACACACACACACAGACAAAGTTCCATTTATAAATAAGTTTAGATTTAGATAAAAAGTGTGATGTGTGAGAAAACGAAATTTTATGATACTTAAAAAAAAAAAGAAAGAAAATTTTTTGTATGTATTGGGAAAAAAGATCCACCTTACATTCACACTGTAAAGAATTTTCAGAATTTGGTGTGAAAAAAAAAAAGGAGTGTATAATAAATTTCGTTTTACAAATGGTAAGAGAAAAGTTCACCTTATCAAAATGTATTCAATGATTTAAACATAGACTTGACGAATGACTTCATCGTTTATAGCTTTTCACCGCAAGACCGAAGGAAACAGACTGAATGATATTGATTATATGAATAAAATATTGATTATTTTAAATAAAATATTCACTTTGTTTGAATTTGAGTTTTGTTTAACGGCATATCAAACTCATTGGGTTATTTAATGCCAAAAAGGTAAAGTTTCAAGATATTTTTTTAAATGTTCGATTATAGTGAGAAGGTTGATTTAGTCAGATTTTAATGAACATTTTTTGTTTTTATTCTTTTTTATTTTAGAGTTTGAGTTTTATTTAACGGCATATCAACACCTCTGTGGGTTATTTAATGCAAAAAAGGTAGGGTCTTAAGGTATTTTTTAATGTTCAGTTATAGTGAGAAGGTTGATTTAATATGATTTTGATAAAAAAAATGATTTTTATTTTTTTGTATTTTAGTACACGGAAGATATCTTCTAGTTTTGTATTAAAAAATGTATTGCTGGCTATATTTTTTCTTCAAAAATGTGTTATGGCAATAATTTTTTTTCCTTACAAAATGTGTTATGATATAAATTTTTCTTTCAAAATGTATATTTTTCTATAAAGTCTATTTTCATGTATATATTTCTATAAAAGTCTATTTTTATACTTTCAAAGTATTTTTACCCCAGTTTGGGGGTTAACTATTTGCCCATAGCTGGGACCCTAACAGGTGCTACCACTTTGGGTCAGGGTGGACCTGGGAACAACAGCAATTAAGAGGTGGTTCCATGCTCCTCACAACCTCCCAATCAAAGGCCTTGCTTCCGGATGCAGTATACCTGTGACACGATAACTAAGCGTATATTAAGGTGAATTTGTAAAATATGTATTATAATAGATTAAGAATAGAAAATGGTTAAGAATAGAAAAATAGTTTAAAAACATGTGTTTCGTTTAACAAAAGTACTAAGTGAAAAGGAAAAGGAAAACATAAATAAATGCTTTTTCTTTTATAAGTAAATTTACGGAAGAGAAAAAGGTATCAGATTACTGTTAAATACTGCCAGTCTTTTAATAAAATATTTGACTAAGTGTTTTGATGTGATAAAAGATAAAGTTTAGGAAATAGATTTTTGAGTGACCAGGTCAAAAACTGTCTTTACTGTATCTTGACCACACATTAAGAAAATAAAGAAAAGATAATAGAGTTTTCCCTTTCTCCAGGCAATAAAAAAAATCGCCTGGTTACGGGTAAAGTGTCAGAGCTATAAAAACATCCGGCGACCTTCACACGAAGATTTATTAAGATAAAAAGATAAAAAAATCCCGGAAAATACAAATGCAGATGTTTACACATCAAAAGAAGGAAAATTTAATTACCTCGAAATTTTGAACTTACAGTCGCCAATGCTTATCGCCCGGTGGTCTAGGAACTTCCGATTATTTTAATATGAATACAAGTGATTTTTCCGAGTTCAGTTCAGTTCAGTTCAGTTCAGCCGGGTATGTGCTTGAAGTAGCTGCGTGTGTCGGGCGCGCCAAGGAGGGGAAGCTCCGTTCGTCTGAGTCGGTCGGTTCGGTATTTGATCTCCATTAATTAGAGTTAGAGCTGAGTGTCACATCGCCTGCCCCAACTGCAGGACTAACTCTAAACGAAATAAAGCATCGATTTAACTCATCAAAGTTGTGGAAGTTCGTTCCTTATAGTTTATCTTGTACCCTCAGCTTGAGGCTTCGACTTTTTCAACAAACCCCCGGCAACATCACAGCGTGGAGAACGGCCGACGGAGAAATCGTTCGGACCTCCACTGGGGTGTTACAATACCGTCATACTCAGGAATTTTTATTCGTTTTGTATATAGGATCAAATTTCTAAGAAACTAATTAAGAAGTTTAATTTTTTCTGATAAATTAATCTAATCCTCTTGCTTTCGAAAGAGACATGACTGACTGGGCAGAAGATTATCCCGCAGTAGGTTGCCATTGCTTTCTGCGGTAGACTGGTTGCCGACCAAGGCTATAGAACCCAATCTGTCCTGCTATTTTAACCCATAACTGGAAGGAAGAGACGGATTAATACCTTTCCCAAGGGTATTTGCGCATAAGTGAATACAATGGATTCAGCTGGAATTCGCAATGACGTGCGAAATCCTGGTTTTGCCGAAAAGAAAAAGGATTGACTTCGTGTTTATGTGGTGGCTAGGAAATTAAGAATTAAAAGCAACTTTCTTCTTCCCTTTTACAAAAATTCGCAATGACGTGCGAAATCCTGGTTTTGCCGAAAAGAAAAAGGATTGATCACGTGCTGAAAGAAAAAGAAACCGGATTTCGCGAGTAGATGTTAAATTGATTTTCTGACCAATGGAAGCGATTTGCCAGACTGAGAAGAGTTAGCGATCCATCGTAAAAAACTAAATGGCTATAAAGGTTTCGGTCAGTGTCAGCCAGACAGTCACATAGAAGCAGCAGAGACGACAAGCTAAAATCTAACAAGGGAGAAACTCTGAGTTCACCCGGACGGTCGTTCTCTTCTCCTTCCTTCTCGTGTGCTGATTTCTTTTACTTATTCTCTATTATCAACATTCCTACTCAAGGATAACATACATACACACATACTACTATGAACTCTTCATACCCTTAACTTTCTCACTGAACATTAACTTCTGCAATTCCTATTATCCTTTTCTATCAATAAATTTCTATTTTAACTTGCAAAATGTATATTTATATTCTTCCACAAATCCAACATTCCAACCAACTGACAACCTTCTGATGATAACGAATAAGCTGTAAGTTTTAGGGAGTTCGGTTATGTATGACACAAGGTCGAATTAATAAACATTAACTATCACCCTATAATTACACAGGTGTCCCCGACGTTTACTTAAACAGACCTCATTTATTAAACTTCTATGGCGACAAACAATGCATATCGTGAAAAATGAATGTTTATTTTTATTGTGTTTTAGTATTAAATTTTATTAATATATTTGTGAAAATTGAAAGAGCTCTCATTTGATACCGGCTATTTATCCGAGAGGCAAGTGTAAATGAAATCCTTGGTTCGGAATAGTTTTAAAGGTCTTATAAAAATTTTTCCAGGTTAAAGACTGGATATCTCGAAAACTTCATAAATTGAAATTCTGTTACTTAATATATTAATATTTGTGAAAATTGAAAGAGCTCTCATTTTATACCGGCTATTTATCCGAGAGGCAAATGTAAATGAAATCCTTGGTTCGGAATAGTTTTAAAGGTCTTATAAAATTTTTCCAGGTTAAAGACTGGATATCTGGAAAACTTCATAAATTGAAATTCTGTTACTTAATATATTAATATTTGTGAAAATTGAAAGAGCTCTCATTTGATACCGGCTATTTATCCGAGAGGCAAGTGTAAATGAAATCCTTGGTTCCGAATATTTTTCAAGGTCTTACAAAATATTCCCAGGTTAAAGACTAGATTTATGGAAAACTTCAGAAATTGAAAGATAATTAATTGATGATACTTCGGAATGAAGATGCAACACAAGCAGTATATGAATTTATAAAAAAAACTTAAGGTGTATCAAGTGACAATAATGGATCATTTAAAACTCCAAGAGCTCAGGAAATGGATTCCACGTGAAAAAACAAAATAGATCAATATGCATCTAAATATTATTCTCTTCTTACTTGACATAAAGATGCCATCATTAAACAAGGCAATATCCAAATGTTTAAAGTCATTTACATAAACATCCACCGCCTTTTTCTTTATTGCCGTTTAAAATGCCTACTCTTCGACATTCGGTAACGACCCTCTTGTCTCTTACGGAAGTTTCCGCTAATAGCACATAAACAAGCCATTGGCAATGAAACATGGAGATTTTTACAGGAATCACTTTCTCACCGGCGTAACGTGGCTTCCCTGTATCTCTTTTACAAATACTTTCATGGCTTCTGCTCAGACTATCTTAGCTCACTTGTTCCCCCCTCCACATACATGAATGTGCTCAAGCCACAAGATTAGCAACTAGGTCCCACTCTTTTACTGTGAAGCCAATAAATTTTAAACGCAGGAGCTTCTTCTCTCGCACTTCCCGCCTGTGGAATTCCCTCCAGTTTACTTAATTTTCCGACAGTTACAATCTTCAAGAATTCAAATGTGAAGTCAATACTCATCTACTATCTTACTAACTTACTTCCTCTCTCTCTCTCTCTCTTTCTCTCTCTCATATGCTTCTTTCTCCGTCCACTCCACTCTCATCAGTATTCTCATCCATCTCTTACCCACTTCCTGACACCCCCTGTAACCTGTCACTCTTTCTCATAACTTACTTCCTATGTAACCCGCTGCTCAACAGTGGCAGTAAAATGACTTACATTTAAATTCTTGGAGATTGTAGCTGTCGGGGAAGCAAGTAAATGGAAGGGAATTCCACAGGCGGAAAGTGCGAGAAAAGAAGCCGATGGAGAAGAATTTGCGTTTACATTTTGTTGGTTTCACAGTGGGACCTAGTTGCTAATTTCGAGTAAATTCATGTATAGGGGGCACCAGTGAACTAAGTTCATCGGAGAAGAAACTGTGAAAGTATTTGTAGAAGAGACACAGGGAAGCCTCATTGCATCGGCGAGAACGTGACTGCATCTGAGCTGCCAAGTCGGGATAGATCACAGTATTCAATGCACGGGCGGATACCAAGTCGGGATCTATCACATTACAGATTCTCCGTTGAATTTTGACAAGGACCCCTAGGTGGATAGCAGGAGCACCCGACCAGATATGGCAGAAGTATTCAATGCACAGGTGGATGGTAAGAGACGGATGACTCTGGCCATAAAGTGAGGGATCAGTTTATATATTGATTGTAATGTAGAACTGATCCCCCACTTTATATCCACATTGTAATAGTATAGCAGGAGCACCCGACCAGATAATAAAACTAATAATTAAGTACATTATTGGTGGGTGAGTGGTTAATGAAAAATATATTTTTCTTATCTGTCTCAGGTGCCTCGCCAATTAATAGCGTGCATAAATTTTGTTCGAGAATATAGACAATTACCAAGTCATCCGGATGTGTGTTGTGGTGCAGTGGATATCGGCTCGGAACGAGAAATCGGGGAGCTGAGTTCGAATTCCAGTTGAATTCATTGCATTCACTTACGCGCAAATACCATTGAGAAAGGTATTAACCCGTCACTTCCTTCCAGTTATGGGTTAAACAGCAGGACAGACGGGGTTCTATAGCCTTGACTAGCAACCAGTCTACTGCAGAAAGCAATGGCAACCTACTGCGAGATAATCTTCTGCCCAGTCAGTTGTGACTCTTTCGAGACATGATTGTCCAAAGCGTGTATCACGTATGGTATAGCACTTAACTGACTGACTGAATATAATAGTTGGAATCATGATTAAAGCTTCTACTGTTCATAAAATGTGGGATCGGTTTTCTATTGTTATGAAGTAATAAACTGATCTCTCTCTAATTTTTTTTTTTTTTTTTTAATCATATCACCCCGAGCAAGGCGGTAACGCCACTGAAGCGCAGGGGGCTACGTAAGAGTAAAAAGATTAGAAAAGAGAAAGCCGAAGACCACATCCTAAACGAGGAACAAGGGATGAGCCTCTTCACCTATTCAATAGACGTGGGTGGAGTGTGAACCGGGCGATAGTTTAGTCTATCTACTCCAATTGAAAAAAAAAGAAGAAAAGAGTGAAAAGATTGGAAAATAGAAAGCTGGAAACCACATCCTAAACAGAGAACAAGGGATGAGCCTCTACATTTGTTCAATTACTTAATAATATAATACATCTCTTCCTCCTCTAGTTATGTGCCAAATAACAGGACAGATTGGGTTCTATAGCTTTGTCTGGCAACCAGTCTACCGCAGAAAGCAATGGCAACCTACTGCGGGATAATCTTCTGCCCAGTCAGTCATGTCTCTTTCTAGACATGATCGCCCAAGCGTGTATCACGTATGATACTTAACTGACTGACTTATCCTGGTACTGTTTTGTTTTTAGCCTAAAGTTCAAAAAGAACTTTTAATTATATTTAGTTGTAGGTTTGTGGGGGATTTGGTATTTGCTGGGTTGTATGTTGATTATTTCCCCCACAAATACAACACACTATTTTGCAATCGCGCAAAGTGAAGGAATAAATTACAACGGACATTAAACAACAAACAATTTATTCTGTGACAAATAAAATGGTATGTAGAAACCAACAAAATACATGATTCTAAAATTGCCTTTTTGAGAAATATAAACTTGGCAAGAAGTTAATTTTTGTCCAAAAACGTGTATGAGTTTGCATTAGCAAAGTCTGTAAATAAGCCTTTCCTACTTACATTCAGTTGGCGGCAGCGTGTCGCGTAGCTGAAAGAAAGTTTGTCGGCTTATTCTTTTTAAGGTCCTTGGAGCGAGGTCACGAACTTTTGGCATGGAAGAAATGGCATGGCCGGCAAAGTATACGGTGTCATGCGGACTTAATGGCCTGCTTGGTTACTGCTTGGTGACTGACTTTTTTCTAACACTGTGTATTATATACATTAATAGGGGATCAACTAATCTTCCTAACATTAGGGTGTGAAAACATTTACTGACCAATCAGATTTATTATTTTACATTTTTGTTTTGGGGCCTAAATATTTTTGTGTTAATTTACTTCCAAGCCTATTTTTCTAGAATGTTCTTATTCTCAGTTTTTAGCTGATTGGTTGAGAAATATAAAAATGTAATCTAAATTCTACTGCTGTTTTGATCCAATTTTTCTAGATTGTTCTATTGTTTTTTTGTGCTTATTTTAATAAAAAAAAATATGTATCCCATAGGTTCTTGTAGCAGACAACAAGAACCTTTTCGTCAGGCACACAATCCGTTGAAAACCCTATCAGCAGCAGCGATCCTTTTCCAGTTTTTGGGCAGCTGTAAAATAAATAAATAAATAAATAAATAAATAAATAAATAAACAAAAAGGAGCACGCGCAACACGAATTTTAAAAGAATAACCTTTCACACCGTGCCAGAGGTCAAGGTAAAAAGTTAAACTTAGCGTTCTGAGAACCGAGGTACATGGCTTACATAAGGCAACTCAGCTACTCTTTAACTCACTAACAGCGTATGTTGGGGCACCCCGACGTGGTGTAATGGTTAGCCAGCTTGCCTCGCTAGAACCTATTACAACTGAGTAGTGAGTTCGATCTTCACTGGGTACCCAGACCTTCGGCCTTGTGCCACATCTAAGCGACGCTTAGTAAATCAACTAACAGAGTATGTTCAACCATTTCTTTATTTTCATTTTTTACGGGGATTATGATAAGAACATTCCATAAATTTCAACTTAATTCTAGAAAGAATCCTGGAACTAAAAGTTCTTCATATAAATTCTTATTCTATCTAATTTTATTTAACTCTCTTGTTTGTCTGTTTTCTCAACCAATTCAATAATTATTTTTTGTTCGTCAACACACGACACCTGCTCAATTTCAAACGATGTACCAAAACCTAACCAAGCTGCATAAATGATGACGAATTTCTTTTAATCTAAAAAGTGTGGGGAGTTCATCTTCGATTCTATCACGTGGAGATTAACGCATTAATATCCAGCTTATTCCGGGTCTATAAACGGTAAAGAAATAACAGATATAATTGAAAAATGTAGTTAAAAAATGAAACAATTTATCTGATAACTACAAAAGCCAGTATACTTCTAAAATAGAAGTGACTTCGTGCTTAAAAGAGAATTAGAATAAAAGGCGTTCTGCGTACTTTAAGATCCATCGAAATAAAAATTTTTCATAACTACAGATATACAAAGATAGGGGCGTAAGACAAGGATGTGTCTTTTCACTTGTACAGCGAGACTATTTTGAGGACCGTAGATATTATGCCAGGATTTGTCATCGAAGGCCACAATTTAAACACCATAAGATACGCAGATGATAAAATGCTGATAGCAGACACGGAAAAAAACAACAAGACCTCCTACAGAATGTAGATGAAGAGAACGACAAAAAAGGACTACAAATAAACTGCAAATAAACCGAATGCATGGTCATCAGCAAAAAAAGGCAGTCCAAAATGCCAAATACAGGCGGAGGATATTAAAATCAAGCAGGTACAAAAATTTAAATACCTGGGAGGTGTTCTAACAAAAAGCGGAAAGTGTGACACAGAGATCCGAAGGTGAACTGGCATTGCGAATGACGCGTTCCAGAAGTTGTGTAGAGTATTAGGAGTCAGAAAACTTTCGCTAGAAACAAAAAAAGAGTACTGGATTGCTATGTGATGTCAGTTCTTAAATATGGCAGTGAATGCTGGACAATATCAGTAAAGATGAAGAAAAAACTTGAAGCAACTGAAATGTGGTTCTACAGAAGGATGCTCTGAATATTATGGACCGAGCATGTGAGCAATGATGAGGTTTTGGAAAGGATGGGAATGAAAAAGAAATTAATACTGAGCACCAGGAAGGGACAACTAAAGTTCCTGGGACATGCAACGAGGAAGGAGGGCTTGGATAACCTGATACTAACAGGGCAGATAGAAGGAAAAAGAGACAGGGGAAAGCAGCGGGTAACATGTTTGAAGGGCCTGAGCAGGTGGATGACACAACGAGGATTGCGTGTTGTTACAGGAAAAAGCTTGCTAAGAGCCACCAGGGATAGGGAGATGTGGAAAGCCATGACTGCCTACATCCTGAAAGGACAAGGCACATTGAAGAAGATATATGCCACCTCTTTATAAGAAATTATAACCTGGGTATAAACGGGGGATCAATTCTATATTATAATCAATATATAAACTGATCCCTCATTTTTTGGCCATGCTAGTTTCTATACATTTATATTCTAGATTTATGAGCTCTTTATGAGCTATTGGATGGCAGAGCGGGGTTTGGGTGGTTTAACAGGAGAAAGCGTGCGAAGAGCCACCAGGGATAGGGAGACGTGGAAAGCCATGACCGCCTACGTCCTGAATGGACAAGGCACATAGAAGAAGAATATATATGCAAACTGTTTATAAGAAATTATAATGTTGGTATAAAATGGGGGATCAATTCTATATTATAATCAAGATATAAACTGATTCCTCATTTTGTGGCCATGCTATTTTCTATACATTTATATTCTAGATTTATGGGCTTGAGCAGGTGGATGACAGAACGGGGGCTGCGAGATGTTACAGGAGAAAACATGCTAAGAGCCACTAGGGATAGGGAGACGTGGAGAGCCATGATTACCTACGTCATGAAAAGACAAGGCACAGAGAAGAAGAAGAATAACTCCAGTATTCGTTGAAATGGTTGAGATGCATGTATATGCGACTAATTTTTTTCATTGAAAGAATTTTAAATGGATTAGAACTATCAACTGCTGTTAATCGTTAATGATAATGGAAAATTTCACAACTTATAGGGGCTGGAGTGATAAGACATGTGCTGGCTATATAGTAGGAGAACGGGAGTGGGAACTTAATTTCTGTCATGTTTTCGCTTCGTGGGGCTTTTTCTTTTGCCTTTATTGGATCGTATGTTTCTTTATGTCATTAGTTTGACAACGAAAATTAGTAATTGTGATAGATTTCTCATGAGTATAAAAAGTCGGGATTTCCCCCGATATGCAAAAATAAATTATCAATTAAAGGGTCATTAAACTTAAAATAAAAAGATTCTTACTCAGCGAGAAATTGAAGCAGAATTATTTATTTGCAATAATATTTTATGTAAAAAAAGAAGACGAGTACAGAGGCCTGACTATCATGTTCTTTGAGCAACCGCACCTATAAATAAATAAATAAAAAATAATTAAAGAAAAGTATCCATAATAAAGACAGGATTTATGGTATTAAGGTAAAGTTATAAAAGCCCTTGACAGGAAGGGTAATGTGTTAGCGGAGTTTATGAAGTGTTGTTAAATTATATTGAACCATTTGGGTATTGATAGATCAAAAGCAAAACTGAAGATGAACAAGTTCAAAATTATATGTTTTGTGTTGTCTCAAAATTGCTTGCGGATCAGGGTCCTCTCATTCCTACAAGTTAATCGCTTTGCTAACCTAATTTATCCGGCATTCAGACACTGTGTGTATTTACCTGAGCCCTCTGTTATCCGAAGATCCTCTGGACGTTGTTCATATACAAGAGACATTCAACTTTCTGCAACAAAGATTTTTTGTTTGTATTTATATATAAAAACTTTGTCTTCCCAAAATCGAATGGACTTGGTAATATTTATTTTTTAACACGATTCTCAATCGACGAACTTGCAGGTGGAATAATAGGAACAAAAATAACAACGTGGCTGGAGGGTGACATCAAACCGCAGGCTCAGACCTTACCTGTAATACTGGAACATACAGGACCAACGGCCGGTCTTGTGGGGTCAGGATACGGTGTTACAGGAGATAGTTCTAAGCTATTGTCACTAACGCGAATAGTTCCGAACTTCCTGTGTATTGTTTCATTTGGTGTTCTCAAACTCATTTGTCTTTGACGATAGAAAGTTTTTTCAATACATTTGGCTGGAAACGTGATATTTAACTTTTGTTACAAAAGTTTGTGGCACAAGGCCGAAATGGGAGGGGGAAAAAACTAGGGATAGTCTTCAACTAAACTATCTTATACCGAGCTAATCCGACTCACGACCCAAACATACGTTACAATTTTTCTCAATCACCACAAAAACTTATCCATCAACACTCAATCCGCCATGTACCAAAATACCGCAAAGCATTCTGGGGACCTAAAAACATCCCAAATGTACATAAAAATTTGACAATATACAATAAATACAACAATATACATAAAAATTTTCACATGAAATGACATGAGGGGAAGTGGTATGACAAGAATTCCCCAAAATAAAATTTTGCAACTTAAAATAATAACAAAAGATTATCATGTTAGCTGAACCCGACCCACCCTCAAAACAAAGAGGCCGCTGTATTCTGCCCATAGGACAGAATCAAGAAGCTCTCTTTCTACTGGGAATGGGGAGGAGCAAATAACTTGGGCTGGGCAAACTATAATATTGAACCAGATAGCTGAAAACGCGATAAGAGTAATGTCGGAAATGTTCCTGTTGTCAAGGTTGTCCACTTTCACTCTTGCCTCGCGTTCTTGATCCGGAGTCATGCATTCGCAACTACAGACGAGTTCATCTTTGTTTCCTTGCCTTGTAAAATTTTGCAAAGTAATAATATCAAAAGAACCATTCTATTTTTATTTAGAATTATCCACTTGGCTATAAATACTAAATATTTAATAATTACCTATATTAATTAAAGAGTGAAGAAATTTAGGGTGATTCGAACGAGTTCATCTTTGTTTCCTTGCCTTGTAAAATTTTACAAATTAATAATATTAAAAGAACCATTCTATTTTTATTTAGAATTATCCACTTGGCAATAAATACTAAATATTTAATAATTACCTATATTAATGAAAGAGTGAAGACATTTAGGGTGATTCGAACGAGTTCATCTTTGTTTCCTTGCCTTGTAAAATTTTACAAATTAATAATATTAAAAGAACCATTCTATTTTCATTTAGAATTATCCACTTGGCAATAAATACTAAATATTTAATAATTACCTATATTAATGAAAAAGTGAAGAAAATTAAGGGTGATTCGGACGAGTTCATCTTTGTTTCCTTGCCTTGTAAAATTTTGCAAAGTAATAATATCAAAAGAACCATTCTATTTTTATTTAGAATTATCCACTTGGCTATAAATACTAAATATTTAATAATTACCTATATTAATTAAAGAGTGAAGAAATTTAGGGTGATTCGAACGAGTTCATCTTTGTTTCCTTGCCTTGTAAAATTTTACAAATTAATAATATTAAAAGAACCATTCTATTTTCATTTAGAATTATCCACTTGGCAATAAATACTAAATATTTAATAATTACCTATATTAATGAAAGAGTGAAGAAATTTAGGGTGATTCGAACGAGTTCATCTTTGTTTCCTTGCCTTGTAAAATTTTACAAATTAATAATATTAAAAGAACCATTCTATTTTTATTTAGAATTATCCACTTGGCAATAAATACTAAATATTTAATAATTACCTATATTAATGAAAGAGTGAAGACATTTAGGGTGATTCGAACGAGTTCATCTTTGTTTCCTTGCCTTGTAAAATTTTACAAATTAATAATATTAAAAGAACCATTCTATTTTCATTTAGAATTATCCACTTGGCAATAAATACTAAATATTTAATAATTACCTATATTAATGAAAAAGTGAAGAAAATTAAGGGTGATTCGGACGAGTTCATCTTTGTTTCCTTGCCTTGTAAAATTTTGCAAAGTAATAATATCAAAAGAACCGTTCTATTTTTATTTAGAATTATCCACTTGGCTATAAATACTAAATATTTAATAATTACCTATATTAATGAAAAAGTGAAGAAAATTAAGGGTGATTCGGACGAGTTCATCTTTGTTTCCTTGACTTGTAAAATTTTACAAATTAATAATATTAAAAGAACCATTCTATTTTCATTTAGAATTATCCACTTGGCAATAAATACTAAATATTTAATAATTACCTATAAAAATGAAAGAGTGAAGAAAATTTAGGGTGATTCGAACGAGTTCATCTTTGTTTCCTTGCCCTGTAAAATTTTGCGAAGTAATAATATTAAAAGAACCATTCTATTTTCATTTAGAATTATCCACTTGGCAATAAATACTAAATATTTAATAATTACCTATAAAAATGAAAGAGTGAAGAAAATTAAGGGTGATTCGGACGAGTTCATCTTTGTTTCCTTGCCTTGTAAAAATTTGCAAAGTAATAATTTTAAAAGAACCATTCTATTTTCGTTTAGAATTATTCACTTGGCAATAAATACTAAAAAATAGTATGAAATACATCATTTTTTTAAAAACACTGGGGTTGCCTAATAATTATGGCTGGTAATGTTAGTTTGTGATTGGGCGCGTAAGAACGGGCGTTTCTCTTCCCGGATTTTTCACTGGATGTAAAAATATTCCGAATCTTGTACAATCTCGGCTTCGATGTGGAAATGAACTGGCCGGAGGCTCGGGAAGAAGCCGAAACCGCACGCCAACTGTGGTCTCGTAAGAATCTATTCTTAATGTGGAAAATGGAGGTTTGTGCGTCACACATTTACTCCATTCTTTTTTTACCGATTCTCTTCTTAATATTTTGTCTACCGAACTATTATTTAGAATTCTGTCCTTCCTCTTGTGGGGAGTCAAAGCTCTCAAAGTACTTCATGAGATCAGTTATCGCCACACGTCTGAAGGTAGTTTGGGAATGCTTAGCATTGAGATTAGTCATATGCTCCGAATCAGTTCTCTATGTTGGTTATGTGAGCAAACCGTTTAGAACGTCTAATTTTGGAAGAAAAATGCCCGTAAAGCCTTTCAGGATATGAGGAGTTTGCACGCTCCCATATTCTTGCTTTCCTGACGGCTACAACCTCCAGGAATTTCAATGCAAGGTCAATACTTATCTATTAACCACTTGACTCTAGTTCTTTCCCCACCCCGTATATCCTTTCCTTTCTCTCCACCTTTGAAACTGTCATCACACCTGCATTCTCACCTTTCTATTGCCCCTTTCTATTGCTTCCTTTATAACTGGTTCGTCTTCCTCTTCACTCTCTTCTAATTAATCTTTTACACTTATGTAGCCCCCTGCACATCATTGCTCGGGGTGATACGATTTTTAAAAAAAATAGGAATACCACTGCTCAGAGACGAATACTCTTTTTATCGCGAATGTTAAAAGGTGTTGATGTTTTTCATACGGGAGATGACTGGTCTCTGACACCCGGCTGTTGACCTGAGCTGGATTTTTTGCTTAGGAGGTCTATTCTTGATGGTTTGATAGCCAAGATCGGTCTGGCAAAGCAAGAATTTAGTTCTCTATGGCCTTGGGTGTCATTTGAAAGGACTGGCGATTTCGAAGAAATGCGCTCGTTACGGTGAGCAGGTGGAAACAACTGAACACACGTTCTTCCACTGCAGTGTGTCTGTTGTGCAAGTTAATAGATTGCATAGGTTGCATTATGCGCCGAAAGCTATTCGCCCTTGAAGCTATTTCTGTTTGTACGAGGGTCATTTAATAAATAAAGTGAATTTTTCGGTTAAGGACTTCTACGAGGATCATTCAATAAATAAGTTGAATTTTTCGGTATAAGGTCTACTACGAGGGTCATTCAATAAATAAAGTGAATTTTTCGATTAAGGACTTCTACGAGGGCCATTCAATAAATAAAGTGAATTTTTCGGTATAGGGTCTACTACGAGGGTCATTCAAAAAATAAAGTGAATTTTTCGGTAAAGGATTTCTACGAGGTTCATTCAATAAATAAGTTGAATTTTTCGGTATAAGGTCTACTACGAGGGTCATTCAAAAAATAAAGTGAATTTTTCGGTTAAGGACTTCTACGAGGGTCATTCAATAAATAAGTTGAATTTTTCGGTATAAGGTCTACTACGAGGGTCATTCAATAAATCTACGAAGGCCATTCAATAAATAAAGTGAATTTTTCGGTTCAGGACTTCTACGAGGGTCATTCAATAAATAAGTTGAATTTTTCGGTATAACGTCTACTACGAGGGTCATTCAATAAATAAAGTGAATTTTTCGGTTAAGGACTTCTACAAGGTACATTCAATAAATAAGGTGAATTTTTCGGTATAAGGTCTACTACGAGGGTCATTCAATAAATAAGTTGAATTTTTCGGTATAAGGACCTCTATGAATGTCATTCAATAAATAAGTTGAATATTTTGGTATGATGACTTCGTCGAGGGTCATTCAATAAATAAGGTAAACTTTTTGGTATAAGGACTTCTACAAAGGTCATTCAATAAATAAGCTGAATTTCTTGGTATAAGGACTTCTACGAGGGTCATTCAAGAAGCGCGTGAGGGAAATACACCATTTTCGTAAGAGACTGAGAAATAGCAAAGTTCATGGCGTGAATGCCAGCAGAATGAGTGACAGAGTCTTCTAGCCACTTGGCATGGTGGGCGTTAAGATCTCCGAACACAAATATGTTAACGAATAGGTGGGAGGAAGTAGCCTTATCTATATTGTCAGAGGTACTGTCTGGAGAGGAAGAAGAACGGTATAGAGAGAAAAGATAGCTAACCGATTTGGAAAGTGAAAGACGGAGACACATATATGGGTGGTCAGGGGATTCGAGAGATGTCACCCTAGCTAGAGGAAGGTGTTCATTGACGTAAATCCCCAGACCATGCATATGGACAGTGGAGTTCTTCCTTAAGAGGAGAAGGTAGCCAGGAATCGAGAAGTCAGAGGAGGGAATTGAGGGGCTAAGATTAGTCTCACAGAGCGCTAGGATGTCTGGGAACTTTTCGTGGGGAAAAAGTTGGTACAAATACCTCGGATGTTCGTGAAGGAAATGTTCAGAGGTCCAGGTGATTTAACTTGACCTGGTTTTTTTTTTTTTAATGAGATACGGTTGTTCATATTTGTGGTTGGTGAGAAAAGAACCCGAGTATAGGAGGCAGACGGTCATTGACTACGACATGCGCTGGAAGGGAACTGGCGCGAGTTGCAGCAAAGTGTGGCCTCGGAGTTACCCACCGGAAGCGCTTGCAGGGACATCTATCCATGCACGACATGGCAAAGCAAGAACCCCGATATTATGCAACAGTTGATCAGAGCAGCCGCTCTTGACGCTATGCAAGAGTTAGGGCTATTAACTATCAGTCGGAAGCAGCAAGCAGAAAACTGTCAACCCGGTACCCTCACAATGAAGAGACGTTGCCACAGAACATCCACATCACTGGAAAATCGCGGAAACACTAATCTGAGGAGAGGAAGAAAGCCGAAAAACACTTCCTGAACAGAGAACAAGAGATGAGCCTCTTTTTTTTTTAATCATATCACCCCGAGCAAGGTGGTAACGCCACTGATGTGCAGGGGGCTACGTAAGAGTGAAAAGATTGGAAAAGAGAAAGCCGGAAACCACATTCTAAACAGGAAACAAGAGATGAGCCTCTTCACCTGTTCAATAGACGTGGGTGGAGTGTGAACCGGGCGATAGTTTAGTCTATCTATTCCAACTGAAAAAAACAGGAAAAGAAAAGAGTGAACGAACAGTCAGAGGAGGAGGGGGCGGTAGAGGAAGAAGAGATAGCTAATCGAGCTTAGAAGTGAGAGACGGAAGCACATGAAAGCGTGATCCAGGCATTCGAGAGATGTTACCCTGGCTGGAGGTAGGTTTTCGCTGACATAAACACCAAGCCCATGCATATGGACATTGGAGTCCTTCCTGAAGAGGGGAAGATAACCAGGAACGAAAAACTCAGAGGAGAGGATAGAAGGGACAAGGTTAGTCTCACATATGCCTAAGATATCAGGTGAGTTAGTTTGGAGGAATGATTCTACGCTGATAAAGTTGGCGCGGATACCACATATGTTTGTGAAGGAGACGCAGATAGGTTTAGGCGTTTTAGGAGTAGCTGGTTTAATTTTGCTATTGCGTTTGTTTGATTTCATAGTGGTTTGGTTGGAGAGAGAGGGAGAGAGGTCTAGAGTAGAATCAGACGGTCACCAATTGCAGTAAGTGAAAAATGGAGATTGGCGCGGCCTGCAGCATAATGTGGCCTCGGGTTTGCCCACCGGAGGTTCATGCAGAGACGCCCGTCCATGCGCGAAATGGAACCCCGATATAATTCAACTGTAGAACAGAGCGGTCTCTCAAGACGCTACGCAAGAGTTCGAGCTCCTAACTACCAGTCGGCAGCAGCATCCAGGAAACTGCCAACCCGGTACCCTCAGAATGAAGAGGCGTTGTCACCATGCTCAATAGCTGCAAAGAGCTTCCAACCGAACTAACGCTAAGCCCGAAGTAGAAGGAAAGTGAACCGGAAACCCCTTCCTAAATAAGAAACAAGGCGATCACCCCTACTCCTGTTCAAAAGAAGAGGGTGGAGTGTAAAACCGGGTGATAGTGGGTACTATCTACTCTAATTAAAAAAAGACATGCAGGAATTCAACATACCAGATAGTTAAGACATACTGAAAAAGTGAAACGGGCGTCCGCTTTGGTTGGATACCGTTTTTTAATTTTCCCAGATATATTTGGCGTGACTTCCTCCATCTTGGCTAGTTGAGAGAGAGAGAGAGAGAAATGGCCTACAGCGCATGCCTCACCCCCTAGGCTGAGAGGGTGCTGGGAGTTCAGAATTCCCGGTGCTATACCCTTAGAAATTCTTTCAAACAGCGATATTACTAAAAAAAAAATTTCACCATTTACATCGAAACGAAATTAAGACGCCAAAATCATTTACAATAGCAAAGTAGTACCTTTGTCAATAATTAAAAAATTCAAACAAATTCAAACGAAAATTAAAGCTAAAAATTACAAATTCAAACAAAAATTAAGGACAAGAATTAAAACGGCGAAAATTAAAAAAAAAAATCATGCAGGATTCAACATACCAGATAGTAAAGACATATTGAAAAAGTCAAACGGACGTCCACCTTGGTAGGATACCTTTG
The DNA here is from genome assembly GCA_037127315.1 of Ascarosepion bandense. Taxonomy (NCBI): domain Eukaryota; kingdom Metazoa; phylum Mollusca; class Cephalopoda; order Sepiida; family Sepiidae; genus Ascarosepion; species Ascarosepion bandense. The sequence goes on along the minus strand of JBBBDQ010000299.1, from coordinate 3,863,096 downwards.
TTTAATTTTCCCAGATATATTCGGCGTGACTTCCTCCATCTTGGCTAGTTGAAATCAGTCTTGTTCAATAGTAGGAGGAGTATGAACAGGGCGATAATAGAGTCTATCTACTCCAATTTGAAAAAAAAAAACATTAAAAAATTAAAAAAGAAAATAATAATATAAAATAAAAAAGATAAACTAAAATAAAAAGATAAAGATTTTTTTTTTAATCATATCACCCCGAGAAAGGCAGTAACGCCACTGATGTGCAGGGGGCTACGTAAGAGTGAAAAGATTGGAAAAGAGAAAGCCAGAAACCACATCCTAAACAGGGAACAAGGGATGAGCCTCTACACCTGTTCAATAGACGTGGGTGGAGTGTGAAAAAAGTCTGAATGCAACAGAAATTTCTAAAAGTTAAAAACAAAACATGTGACGGCAAACGTTCATTTTTGGATAACAGAGACATGAAAGCAAATTTAAGGAATAATGTAAACCTAAAGAAATTTAAACATACATTTTTTTTTAATCATGTCACCCAAAGCAAGGCATTCCACTGCCACTATAGCGCAGGGGGTTACACAGGGCGATAGACGAGTTAGGATGTACACAGGGGGAGAGTTGGAGAGATTGGGAGGGTTAGTGTGTTAGGAGGTGTCTATTGACCTTACATTTAAACTCCTGGAGGTTATAGCGGTCGGGGAAGCAAGCATGCGGAAGGGAATTCCACAGGCGGGAAGTGCGAGAAAAGAAGCTATAGAGTAGAATTTGCGTTTAAATTTTGTTGGTTTCACAGTAAAAGGGTGGGACCTAGTCGCTAATCTCGAGTAAATTCATGTATAGGAGGCACCAGTGAGCTAAGTTCATCGGAGCAGAAGCCGTGGAAGTATTTGTAGAAGAGACACGGGGAAGCCACAGTGCACTGGTGCGAAAGTGACTGTATCTCAGCTGCCAAGTTGGGATCGATTACATTACAGATTTTCCGTTGGATTTTGTCAAGGACACCCAGGTGGATAACAGGGACACCCGACCAGATACTAAAACTAATAATTAAATACATTATTGGCGGGTGAGTCGTTAGTGAAAAACATATTTGTCTTATTTGTCTCAGGTGACTCTCCAATTAATATCGTGCAGAAATTTTGTTAGACAATATAGACAATTACCAAGTCATCCGGATGTGTGTTGTGGTGCAGTGGATATCGGGGAGCCGAGTTCGAATTCCAGTTGAATTCATTGCATTCACTTACGCGCAAATACCCTTGGGAAAGGTATTAATCCGTCTCTTCCCTCCAATTATGGGTTAAATAATAGGACAGATTGGGTTCTATAGCCTTAACTGGCAACCAATCTACCGCAGAAAGCAATGGCAACCTACTGCGGGATAATCTTCTGCCCAGTCAGTCATGTCTCTTTCGAGACATGATTGCCCAAGCGTGTATCACGTATGGCACTTAACTAACTGACTGAATATAATAGCTGGAAACATGAATAAGGCTTCTACTGGGCATGAAGTGGGGGATCGATTTCCTATTGTTTTGAAGTAATAAACTGATCCCCCCACTAATTACTACATAATAATATAGTACATCACTTCCCCCATCTAGTTATGGGTTAAATAATAGGACAGATTGGGTTCTATAGCCTTAACTGGCAACCAATCTACCGCAGAAAGCAATGGCAACCTACTGCGGGATAATCTTCTGCCCAGTCAGTCATGTCTCTTTCGAGACATGATTGCCCAAGCGTGTATCACGTATGGCACTTAACTAACTGACTGAATATAATAGCTGGAAACATGAATAAGGCTTCTACTGGGCATGAAGTGGGGGATCGATTTCATATTGTTTTGAAGTAATAAACTGATCCCCCCACTAATTACTACATAATAATATAGTACATCACTTCCCCCATCTAGTTATGAGTCAAATAATAGGACAGATTGGGTTCTATAGCCTTGGTCGGCAACCAGTCTACCGCAGAAAGCAATGGCGACCTACTGCGGGATAATCTTCTGCCCAGTCAGTCATGTCTCTTTCGAGACATGATCGCCCAAGCGTGTTTCACGTATGGCACTTAACTGACTAAATATATAAGTTGAAAGTATGATTAAGGCTTCTACTGGGCATAAAGTGTGAAGGATCAGTTTTATATTGTAATGAAGTAATAAACTGATCCCCGACTAATTACTACAGGCGGGAAGTGCGAGAAAAGAAGCTGTTGGTGTAGAAATTGCGGTTACATTTCATCGGTTTCACTGTAAAAGGGCAGGACCTAGTTGCCAATCTAGTATCTCGTGCAAACTCACACATAGGGGGCACCAGTGATCTAAGTTCATTAGAGCAGAAGCCATGAAAGTATTTATAGAAGAGGCACAAGGAAGCCACGTCACGCCGGTGAGAGAGTGACTGCAGGCGGTCAGCTAAGTCGGTATCAATCACGTTACAGATTCTTCGCTGTATTTTGTCAAGATGAAAATGACTTACATTTAAAGCACAAATGAAATCTAGCGCCAGTTCACGAGAAATCGGGGACCCGAGTTCGAATTCCAGTTGAATTCTCTGCATTCACTTACTCGCAAATACCCTTGGAGTAGGTATTAATCCATCTATTCCCTCCAGTTATGGGTTAAATAACAGAAAACATTGGGTCCTATAGCCTTGGCTGGCAACCAATCTACCGCAAAAAGTAATGCCAGATAATCTTCTGCCCAGTCAGTCATGTCTCTTTCGAGACATGATCGCCCAAAGCGTGTATCACGTATGGCACTTAACTGACTGACTGAATATAATAGCTGGAAACATGAATAAAGCTTCTACTGGGCATAAAGCGGGGGATCGATTTCCTATTGTTTTGAAGTAATAAACTGATCCCCCCACTAATTACTACATAATAATATAGTACATCACTTCCCCCATCTAGTTATGAGTCAAATAATAGGACAGATTATGTTCTATAGCCTTAGTCGTCAACCAATCTACAGCAGAAAGCAATGGCAACCTACTGCGGGATAATCTTCTGCCCATGTCTCTTTCGAGAAATGATCGCCCAGGCGTGTATCACGTATGGCATTTAACTGACTTACTGTCTGAGTAAAATAATACATACTTTGCAAATATGCAAGAATATGGTGTGACGGCGAAAGGAATATTATCATGCATGTCTTTTAGTGATTGAGATTAGCTAAGTTTGATCAGATGAAGACCAGCCTCCGCCCAACTTCGACCTTGTGCAATATTTGATGCAATTTAATCGATAAATAAATAATATGGCTTCAGTCTCGACTAGACTTGGAGGTGTTAAGTTGCGATCTTTCGTTTCACTCACTGAGATACAAACACCCAATTTATAACTGATTTCTTTACCCAACGATAATTTAAATTACTATTATTCTATTTCAATTTATATTAATCATTCAATCAACACTTTAAAAAAAAAAGAAAAAGAAAACTAATTTTGTGAAGTGGCGACAAACAATTGCTAGATCTTCATCAAAAATCACCTGTATGTAACAATGGTCCAGTGAAGGTATCCTAATTCTGTCCCTAAACTATTGTCGGATGTAATTTTTATTCATACCTAGACCCATTATCTAATCCCCTTCAAAATAAAATATTAACCATATTTTTCCGCTTTTGTGGACTGCCAATAATGTCTATTTTTTAAGCTATTACTACGAAGAGACTTTTTTGTTGCCATGGATATTAAGCGCTTTGTTCTAAATATAATTTTTATTACAGTGTCTTTTGAGGACTTTAATTTATTTTGTCGACCACAAAGGATGATTTTTTTTCCAATGCTCTTCAGTTCGAGTATGTTTATTGATTATTTAAAGACTCTTCCATAATAAGGCAGGTGTAATTCTTAGCCGTTCACCCAACACTAAAAGAAATCCTGTCTCCTTAAATGTTATTTTCTTGCATCATTGTTTCGTTCTGATATATTTTTTCTTTTTTGTGTGTGTGGGTTTCACTTTTTCCGTTCCAGATTTTTCTACCCAACTTTCTCGGTGGTGGGTCACATGGTTTCTGTTTGCACCCCACCCAAGGCCATTTTTAACTTGGCTAAGGCTTAGAGTTTGTCTAAGAATTTTCTTTTTAAAATGACTTTTCTTTCGGTTTAAATAAAAATGGATTCAAAAACTTAAGCAAATATGTTAAGAAAAACAAAGAAAAACAAAACATGGCAAAAAGAAAAAACAAAAAAAGAAAAACAAAAAATGGCAAAAAGAAAAAACAAAAAAAGAAAAACAAAAAATGGCAAAAAGAAAAACAAAAAATGGTAAAAAGAAAAACGAAAAAAGAAAAACGAAAAAAGAAAAACGAAAAAGAAAAACGAAAAAAGAAAAACAAAAAAAGAAAAACAAAAAAAAGAAAAACAAAAAAAAGAAAAACAAAAAAATGGCAAAAAGAAAAAACAAAAAAAGAAAAACAAAAAAGTGGCAAAAGAAACTAAAACCCAAAGACGAAAGAATTAAAAAAAAAAATTCTTCCCCTGATAAAAAATGCTGTGACAGATACTGTCGTATGTTTACATTGCGTATATAACACGCTAAAGTTCGTCTTCTTCCATCTAGCACCCATAGCTTAGAGGTTAAAATCGCCGACTGATGTCAGTTCGGTCGGGTTTCAATTCTGGTTAGAAGCAGTCGGATGTCTAACCGCACTGATGAGCTGCGAAACATGATTGTCTGTGGAAGCGGATAACAGGTATTTTGCACTAAAATTCATAAACTTTCAAGAAATTAAATCTTTTAGCGTAAATGTGTTTTATTAGTTAAACGCAGGACTTATTGACGAATTTAAATCAATTATTTTTTCAAACATTTGACCTTTTTTCCGAAAATCTGCTCCGAATAATAAAATAAAAATATGCAATAAAACTATAATATTATTTAATTTAAAAAGCTTTTAATTGCTTTTAAAGACATTATAGACTGAAGAAAAAAACTTTTTTGACAAATAATGAAATTTTAAAATAATTGTTTTAATCTTTTCTTTTTAATTATAATAATGTATAAAATTTCAAAAATGTTTTAAAAATTGAGAGAACGATAATAACATAATTTTTCAAATTCTTTAAAAGCCAGGAATAAATTTTATTTATATTTTTTCCATGGTTTATATATTATGAGATAATTAAAAAACAACTACTTGAAAATCTTGGAAACATCTAAACTTATTTATAAATGGAAATTTGTGTGTGTGTCCGTTACCTATAGACTCCGAAACGGCTGAACCAATTTTCTTGAAAATTTACACAGTTAAGAACACTCGCTAAGAACACTCGCGTCGGCGAGTGTTCTTAGCTAGGTTTTGTGTCGAGGTACCCCCGATAAATATCGAAAATCGATTATCGAATAAATCGGGTTATAGAAGGAGTGTTCCGACTTTAATCAAATTTGATACATTCATAGACAATGACATAACAAACGATATTCAGAAGTTTCAAGGTTGCAGTTCTTATAATAGTGCAGAAAATCGATTATATATATAAAAGGCAAGGTGTTTGTGTGTGTGTCTGTTTATCTGCCTGTATGTCTGTATTTTTTCAGCCCTTTTATTTTACTTTTTTCTTCGGGTTTTGCTCTAAGCAGGTAGAATTATAGTTCTTAGTCTCAGCCATGATACCATTTACCCAGAGGATTTATTTAGCCTTCAAAATTCAGTTTACGACGAAAAAAACTTATTTAATATCGATACCAGGAAATCAAAATTTGACTTACATCCATACATTTTTCTTTCAGTCTACGGTTTTGCTTTAACTGGAAATAACTATTGCTTTTTAGTCTTTCGTGCCAACGTTCAAAGAGTCTGAGCGTCAAGACCATGGATTATTTTTAAAGCTTCCATTACACTCGAACAACGCCGGGTTATACTGCTAGTGAAAGATAAATACATAGACATGTGTAGCAGCTGTTCCAAGACAGTGAACCTAGGTCCACACACAGACACAATTACTTATTGTTATTATGCCGTTTTTATTGCGAATTTAACTAGGAAAAGGACAAAATTGTTAAGATACGGGATTCTTCTTTTTCTTCTATGTGCCTTGTCCATTCAGGACGTAGGTAATCATGGCCTTTCACGTCCCTCTATCCCTGGTGGCACTTAGCACGCTTTCTCCTGTTACACCACGCAACCCCCGTTCTGTCATCCACCTGCTCAGGCCCTTCAAATATGTTATCCCCTGCTTTCCTCTGTCTCTTTTCCCCTCTATCTGGCCTGTTAGTAACAGGTTCTCCAAGCCCTCCTTCCTCATTGCATGTCCCAGGAACTTTAACTGTCTCTACCTGATGCTCAATATTAATTTCCTTTTCGTTTCCATCCTTTCCAAAACCTTGTCATTGCTCACATGCTTGGTCCATGATATCCGCAACATCCTTCTGTAGAACCACATTTCAGATGCTTCAAGTTTTTCCTTCATCTTCGAAGATATTGTCCAACATTCACTACCATATTGAAGAACTGACATCACATAGCAATCCAGTACTCTCTTCTTTGTTTCTAGTGAAATTGTCCTGTTTTCTTAATACTCTTCTCAGCTCCTGGAATGCATACTTGTGCTTTTGGATCTCAGGAATATAAATGTACAGAAACTTGACAACAAAGTGAGGGGTCATTTTATATATTAATCGGAATATGGGACTGATCCCCCACTTTATATCCAGCATGCTTCTGTAGAACCGCATTTCAGTTGCTTCAAGCTTTTCTTTCATCTTTGATGATATTGTCCAGCATTCAATGCCATATTGAAGAACTGACATCACATTGCAATCCAGTTCTCTCTTCTTTATTTCAAGTGAAATTCTCCTGTTTTTTAATACTTCAATCAACTTATGAAATGCTTCCATCGATATGCCAAATCGCCTTCATCTTTGATGATATTGTCCAGCATTCACTGCCATATTGAAGAACTGGCATCACATAGCAATCCAGTTCTTTCTTCTTTGTTTCTAGCGAAATTCTCCTGTTTTTTAATACTTCAATCAACTTATGAAATGCTTCCATCGATATGCCAAATCGCCTTCATCTTTGATGATATTGTCCAGCATTCACTGCCACATTGAAGAACTGACATCACATAGCAATCCAGTTCTCTCTTCTTTATTTCAAGTGAAATTCTCCTGTTTTTTAATACTTCAATCAACTTATGAAATGCTTCCATCGATATGCCAAATCGCCTTCATCTTTGATGATATTGTCCAGCATTCACTGCCATATTGAAGAACTGGCATCACATAGCAATCCAGTTCTTTCTTCTTTGTTTCTAGCGAAATTCTCCTGTTTTTTAATACTTCAATCAACTTATGAAATGCTTCCATCGATATGCCAAATCGCCTTCATCTTTGATGATATTGTCCAGCATTCACTGCCACATTGAAGAACTGACATCACATAGCAATCCAGTTCTCTCTTCTTTATTTCAAGTGAAATTTTCCTGTCTCTTAATACTTTACTCAACTTCTGGAACGTATCCTTCGCAATGCCAATTCACATTCGGATCTCTGTGTCGTACTTTTCGTTTTCTGTTAGAACACTTTCCAGGTATTTAAATTTTTGTACCTGCTTCATTTTAGTATCCCCCATAACATCTAGGATCCTCAAAATAATCTCACTGTACAAGTTAAATAGATCCGGTGAAAAGATACAGCCTTGTCTTACGCCCCTTTCTATCTTTGTATATCAGTAGTTATAAAAGATTTTTATATCGATGGATTTTAAAGCTCGCAGAACGCCTTTTATTCTGATTCTCTTTGAGATAGATCTAATTGGAGTAGATAGATCTATCGCCCGGTTCACACTCCACCCACATCTATTGAACAGGTTAAGAGGCTCATCCCTTGTTCCCTGTTTAGGATGTGGTTTCCGGCTTTCTCTTTTCCAATATTCTCACTCTTACGTAGCCCCCTGCACATCAGTGGCGTTACCGCCTTGCTCGGGGTGATATGATTAAAAAAAAGAAGAAAGCACGAAGTCACTTCTATTTTAGAAGTATACTGGCTTTTGTAGTTATCAGATAAATTGTTTCATTTTTTAACTACATTTTTCAATTATATCTGTTATTTCTTTACCGTTTATAGACCTGGAATAAGCTGGATATTAATGCGTTAATCTCCACGTGATAGAATCGAAGATGAACTCCCCACACTTTTTAGATTAAAAGAAATTCGTCATCATTTATGCAGCTTGGTTAGGTTTTGGTACATCGTTTGAAATTGAGCAGGTGTCGTGTGTTGACGAACAAAAAAAATTATTGAATTGGTTGAGAAAACAGACAAACAAGAGAGTTAAATAAAATTAGATAGAATAAGAATTTATATGAAGAACTCTTAGTTCCAGGATTCTTTCTAGAAGTAAGTTGAAATTTATGGAATGTTCTTATCATAAACCCCGTAAAAAATGAAAATAAAGAAATGGTTGAACATACTCCGTTAGTGAGTTAAAGAGTAGTTGAGTTGCCTTATGTAAGCCATGTATCTCGGTTCTCAGAACGCTAAGTTTAACTTTTTACCTTGACCTCCGGCGCGGTGTGAAACGTTATTCTTTTAGAATTCGTGTTGCGCGTGTGCTCCCATTTTTTTTCAATGTTTTTATTTTTATTTTTTTTACACCTGCTCAAAAACTGGAAAAGGGTCGCTGCTGCTGATATAGTTTTCAACGGATTGTGTGCCTGACGAAAAGGTGTGATATCTGCAACAGAAGAAGGAAGAAGAAGGCGAGCATAGTAGCAGCTTGACATAGGTCAAGGAAGAAACTAATTACTATCTTCTCTTCCGTCTGTGCTTGTCTGTTTTTTTATGCTTAGTCTCTGCTTTTTATAGCAGCATTTTTGGATCAACTGGCTCGAATTTCTTCTTTGTATTTGGATCCGGGCTTCTCATTGGCTGATAAATAAAATTGGTAATTTGATCTTTGATTAATTTTTATTTTTCAACCGGAACATCTGCGCGAACTCGGATGCGCACGATGATTTTTATTTATTTGACTTTTAGTTGTGAGAGAGCACACATCCGGTTCATCGCTTTTGTTCGGTCGGTATCACCACAAACTACAACTAAATATAATTCAATTTTATTTCTTAAATTAGATAGAATAAGAATGTATATCAGGAACTTTTACTTCTAGGATACTCTCTAGAAGTAAGTTTAAATTTCTGGAAAAACAGTCTCGCTGTCCAAGTTGAATAGATCCGGTGTACGGTGACAAACAAAAAAGTTACACATGTAAATTACGGTTTGTTATTTCTCGTAGAGGTAAAGGAAAATGGAATACATTTCAACAAACCAATATTTTCATTTTTTTTCTTTATATAATTATTACCTGATTAACGGAAAGAAAAATATACAAGCATGCATGAAGTATACCAGGAGGCGCTGGGATTTAGTAGTGTGTGTTTTGTGTAAGTTATATTGTAGTGTGTATGAAGTAATAACTTCCTTTGCTCATTCATTTTCAATTCCGGCAAGCCGAGGATAGACAGAAATAAATTCTCGATCTTATGTAAAATGTTCTTTCTAACAAAGAAAGAAAACATCTGCTTTAAAAACGAAAACAAAATAAAATGCAAAAACAAAAAACAGAAAAGATTCGCGAGCCTTTGTGAAATTGCCTTTTGGACCAATGAAAACGCTATCTTCACAGAAAGATATTCAGAGAACTTAAAACAAATATAGTTCACCTCACCCACTCAAACTGCCTTTTTTGACTTATATTGATTCCCCTGGGAAGAAAACGCAGAGGAAGCTCATGAAAGGAAGAAGTTAAAATATGACGAACTTCTGGAGAGTTGCAGGGTTAAAGGCTGGAGGGCTAGCTGCACCCCTATAGAAGTGGGGACTAGAGGATTTGCAGCAAGGTCCTTATGCAAAGGCTTAACAGATATTGGGATAGTGGGAGTAAAAAAAAAGAAAGCACTCAAGTCCATAACCGAAACAGCGGAAAGAACAGCTAATTGGTTATGGAATCAAAAGAGAGAGTGCCTGGATTCCAAAACAAATTGTTACCTAAGATTTCCCGAAATTCTGCGTTTAAATTAATGTTTCGGATGAGCTCATGTGCAGTTCACCTCTAAATGGAAAGTGACTTTGACTGTCGCCAATCAGAAGCATTTGCAAGGTTTCGTACCGGGCCTAAACATAATTTTCCAGTGTCTGAAAGCGCTTATCGAGGGTGGGCCAGAAACTGATCATCTCTGGTCGGGTCGGCGCGGTGAGGGGGGTATGATGTTGAAAGACCCGAAACCCCCTAGTGATCCTCGCGATGACATCACTGACGACACCCTCTATGATGCAAACTACCCATTTTATAAAAATACATTTTTAATGCTTTGTAAATAAAATTCGTGAATATATTTAATTTTTTTCTAACTTTTCCGTCAATATATATATAAATAAATAATATATATAATTTTACCCGAGCAGCAAGATTAGAAACGAGGTCCCACCCTTTCACTGTGAAACCAATAAATTGTAAACGCAAATTCTACTCCAGTAGCTTCTTTTCTCGCACTTCCCGCCTGTGGAATTCCCTTCCATTTACTTGCTTCCCCGACAGCTACAATTTCCAAGAATTTAAATGTAAAGTCAACAGTCATCTCCTATCATACTAACCTGCATCCACTCTCCCATGCTCCGTCTACTGCACTCTTATCAGTATTGTCATCCTTTTCTTAACCATTTCCTGACCCCCCCCTATAACCAGTCACTCTTTCTCATAACTTTCCTCCTATGTAACCCCCCTGCAAAACAGTGGCAATAAAATGCCTTGCTTGGGGCGATATGATTATAAAAAAAAAATTCTATACTATTATAATATGGAAAGAAAGTCGGGGATCAATTCTACATTGCAATCAATATATAAACGGATCCCTCACTTTATGGTCACAGTCATCCTTCTCTTACCCACTTCCTGACACCCCCTATAACCAGTCACTCTTTCTCATAACTTTCCTCCTATGTAACCCCCTGCAAAACAGTGGCAATAAAATGCCTTGTTTGGGGCGATATGATTATAAAAAAAAAAATTCTATACTATTATAATGTGGTAAGAAAGTGGGGGATCAATTCTACATTACAATCAATATATAAACGGATCCCTCACTTTATGGTCACAGTCATCCTTCTCTTACCCACTTCCTGACACCCCCTATAACCAGTCACTCTTTCTCATAATGTAACCCCCTGCAAAACAGTGGCAATAAAATGCCTTGTTTGGGGCGATATGATTATAAAAAAAAATCAGTTAATAATAGCCATTGATTTTTGTTTGGCATTTAAAAATTAATTCAAAAAAACTTTTTTATTATTAAAAATTCAATTTAAAGGTTAGTTATCGAAAATGAGTGGAGATACATTGACAAAAATCATTTATAATCAAAATTCTGACTGTATAGCCGTTTAATTTAATTAAATGTTTCTTTTTTTTTTTTGCAAGACATAAATTTGGCCTCATATTTTTGTCGTGAAAATAAAGAAAATGGAAAGAAACATGAAAGAACATTTAAAACTTTCGACAAGATTTTGGTTGGTGATACTTAACAATGTGTAGTAATGGAAGAAGAGATGACAATGGTGATGATGTAAGGGAAATAACTTTTAATTTTACAAAACGCAGTTATCTTTCTTATGTTCTGATCACGTCTTCATCGCAGCAAATTACACATCAGTTATTATCGATTAACCGCGTTAATTAGAATGTTTTCTGCGCTTCTTATGTAAATAGAAAGTCTTTGTTGGCAATAATGTAAGTGACAGATGGTTATAAAAATGCACTGTAGATTATTTACTGCTAATTTGTTTAAATAATACTACAGTGGCCATTGCTGGAATCACATGATCAGTCAGTTGGGTATCATACGTGAAACACGCTTGGGCGATCATGTCTCGAAAGAGACATGACTGACTGGGCAGAAGATTATCCCGCAGTAGGTTGCCATTACTTTCTGCGGTAGACTGGTTGACGACTAAGGCTATAGAACATGATCTGTCCTATTATTTGACTCATAACTAGATGGGGGAAGTGATGTACTATATTATTATGTAGTAATTAGTGGGGGATCAGTTTATTACTTCAAAACAATAGGAAATCGACCCCCCCCACTTTATGACCAGTAGAAGCCTTATTCATGTTTCCAGCTATTATATTCAGTCAGTCAGTTAAGTGCCATAAGTGATACACGCTTGGGCGATCATGTCTCGAAAGAGACATGACTGACTGGGCAGAAGATTATCCCGCAGTAGGTTGCCATTGCTTTCTGCGGTAGACTGGTTGCCGACCAAGGCTATAGAACCAATCTGTCCTGCTATTTAATCCATAACTGGAAGGAATAGGCAGATTAATACCTTTCCCAACGGTATTTGCGCGTAAGTGAATACAATGAATTCAGCTGGAATTCGAACTCGGTTCCCCGATTTCTCGTTCCGGGTGTAAAATGTTTTTTATAAAGGTATCTTCACTCATTTCGATAACTAACTTTTAAATTGATTTTTAAAAATAAAAACAAGTTTTCTTGAAACTTTTATTTTAGTTTTAATTGAAAGCTAAATTATTACATTTACTATTTCTAGTAAGTAAAACACTCATTTTCAAACAGAAATTATATTGATTGCAATCTAAAATGCTTCGATTGTTTTTAATCTTGCAATTTTTCAGCCATTTTTGAGCGATCGACACATTTGCAAACAAAATTTAATTCTAGGTTTTAAAAATCTAGAAAAAATAAAATATACACCTGTGACACATTAATTTTGGAAAATTAGCAAATTTAATGTTAAATTAATTTGCTTTTCACAAGTATTACTTACTTACAGCATGAAATTTAGAATAAAGCTTTCTAACCTTTCCACTGTATTTGAAATTTGTTGACAGATTGACAAATGCATGATAAGATAAGTGTATGGTGATCACAAGTGACATAATTATTAAATTTTTTCCTGCAAGGGGAAGAAACCCTGAAACATGACCTTTTTGTGTACACATAGAAATTACTATAGGAAAAAAAATTGAAAATTTAAAAATACTAAGGTATGATGATTTGTACTAAACTTTTTAATTTTTGATTAGTAAATATAATTTTCACTCTAATAAGTTAATAAACTAACAACGACAAATCTTTGAAGTATTTTAAAAATATTCTTGAAACTTTATAAATTAATATAACTTAAAAAACGGAAACAATTCTTTTAAACTTTCATTATTAATTTGAAAACATTTTTTCTTCAGACTATGTCCTTTATATATACTATTTAATAAAGGCATTAAAAGCTTATTAAATTGAATAATGTCATAGTTTTATTGAATTTTTTATTTTACGACTAGGAGCAGATTTTGGGAAATAAAAGCAAAATTAAAAAAATAAAAATAATAGGTGATTTACATTCTCCAATGAGCCATGCAATTAACTAATAAAATCAATTTTTCCAACAAAATTTAATTTCTTAAAATTTAATGAATTTAAATGGAGTAGGGATAACAGATGTAAACAATTAATTGTTTTTAAGTTCTATGAATATCTTCTTTTTCTATGTGCCCTGTCCCTCCAGGACGTAGGCGATCATGGTTCTCCACGTCTCCCTATCCCTGATGGCTGTTAGCATGCCTTCTTCTGTTACACCATGCGACCCTCGTTCCATCATCCACTAGATCAAGCCCATAAATCCAGAATATAAATGTAAAAAACTAGCATGGCCACAAAATGAGGGATTAGTTTATATATTGATTATAATATAGATATGATCCCCCACTTTATATCCACATTATAATTTCTTATAAACAGTTGGCATATATCTTCTTCTATGTGCCCTGTCCCTTCAGGACGTAGGCGATCATGATTCTCTACGTCTCCCTATCCCTTGTGGCTCTTAGTATGTTTGAGCCTGCTGCTCCTGGCAACCCCCGTTCCGTCATCCACCCGATCAGACCCTGGAAATATGTTATCCGCTGCCTTCCTCTGTCTCTCCTTCCTTCTATCTGACCAGTCAGCATCAGGTTCTCCAGGCTCTCTTTCCTCATTGCATGTCCCAGGAACTTCAGTTGTCTCTTCCTGATGCTCAGCATCAATTTCCTTTTAGTTGCCATTCTTTCCAACACCTTATCGTTGCTTGCATGCTCAGTCCACGATATCTGTAGCATCCTTCTGTAGAACCATATTTCGGCCGCCTCCAGTTTTGTCCTCATTTTCGATGATATTGTCCAGCATTCACTGCCGTATTGAAGAACTGATATCACGTAGCAGTCTAGCACTCTTTTCTTCGTTTCTATTGAGATTTTCCTGTGTGTTAGTATTTTGCTCATCTTCTGGAACGCGTCCTTTGCCATGCCCATTCGCCTTCGGATCTTCGTGTCGCACTTTCCATCTCCTGTTAGAACACTTCCTAGGTACTTAAATTCTTGTACTTGTTTGATTCTGTTATCCCCCACCTGTATTTGGCATTTTGGGTTGTATCTTTTGCTGATGACCATGCACTCAGTTTTCTTAAAGTTTATTTGTAGTCCCTTCTTGTCACTCTCCACTGCTACTTTCTGTATGAAGTCTTGTAGTTTCCTTTCCGTGTCCGCAATCAGCACTGTATCATCCGCATACCTTATGTTGTTCAGGTTGTGGCCTACAATAACAAATCCTGGTGTGTCATCTAGGGTCCTCAAAATATTCTCGCTGTATAGGTTGAACAAATCCGGTGAAAAGACACATCCTTGTCTTACGCCTTTTTCTATCTTTGTGTATCTACTGAGGTCATTACCTGTCCGTATGCAGGCCGTTTGCTGCCAGTAGAGATTCTTGATTATTCTTATGTCTTTCCCGAAAATGTCGAGGCTGCCTAGCATCTCCATCAATTCTTTGTCGTATTTTGTCGAATGCTTTCGCGTAGTCAATGAAGCATAGGTACAAGTCTTTCTTCATTTGTAATGCCCTTTCAGAGAGCATCCTAATCATGAATATGGCGTTTCTTGTTCCAGTGTCTTTGACGAACCCGCACTGTTCCTGCCCTATCTCTGGCCTGATTCTGCTTCTCGCTCTATTCATCAGGATTCTGACAATCAGTTTTAAGAACAATCATTAAGTTTTAAAAGTTAATTCTAGAAACATTTTGTCACATGTTGATTATAAAGAATGTAAGAAAAACTTAAGTATTTTTACTATTCTTTGGTTTCAAGAAAAAAATATTTCTAGTGAAAATTAGGATATTTAAAAATTGCTAAACTGGGCAAGGAATGGCTTTTTAATTTTAATGCCATCAGAATGAAACTACTTTCTATTAATCATATTGAGAGACCCCTTTCTGCCTTGCATCAGCATGGCTGTTGCTAACCTGCAGGAAACTGATGACTTATTAATTTTAATGCCATCAGAGACAAGCTTGCTAACTGTTACACCATGTCAAGCTGCCCAATTAAAATTAAACTAGAAATAGGATAATTGTGTGGCTTTGTTGGAACAAGAAATGCAACATTTATGATCATAAATAACAATACATAACCAGAAGGTCTTCTACATTATGCAAAATTATTTAATAAGATATAACAAAACAATATATTTAATCTGCTAGAAACACTTGATCTATTTAGGAAGATTGCTATGTGATGACAATTCTTCAATATAGCAGTGAATGCTGGATCATATCATCAAAGATGAAGGAAAAACTTGAAGCAATGGACTCTCCCTCCTATATTAATAAGAGGTAACAGGAAGTTAACTCGAGAAGGTCTTAGGAAGTTCATAGGAGTTCTTAGAAGTTCTAGAGAGTTCTTTAGAGTTCTATTGGAGTTCAGAAGAACTACTAGGCATTTGATATTAGTCGGCAGTTAGCCGAATACTAAGGAATCAGCTTTCAGTGGAAGATTACCAAGTTCCTAACATTTAGAGTACGTTAAGTCGATTAGCAACCGACATTGGCATGATTATAACTTTCAGTGCAAAAACTACTCCACAACACTTTATAACAAGGCAAGCCTGAGAGAACTAGATTTCCTACCAGGATTTATTATTGGTGGGCTCAAGCTGAACAATGTAAGATATGCAAATGACGCAATGTTGATGGCAGACACTGAAAAAAATTTGCAAGAACTCCTAGTCGGAGTAGTAAAGAAAAGTGAGAAGAAAGAACGTAAGTGGAACAACCCAAGATGTGACCTACAAAATAGAGATGTCAAAATCAACAAGTACAAAAGTTTAAATCTGGGAAATGTTTTAACAAAAGAGTGAAAATATGGCATTGCAAGGTGAAGGTTTATTGGAATAGGTAAGATTGTCTTCCAAAAGCAAAAACTTTGGAACAGGTAAGATTGTCTTCCAAAAGCAAAAACATTGGAACAGGTAAGATTGTCTTCCAAAAGCAAAAACATTGGAACAGGTAAGATTGTCTTCCAAAAGCAAAAACATTAGAATAGGTAAGATTGTCTTCCAAAAGCAAAAACATTGGAATAGGAAAGATTGTCTTCCAAAAGCAAAAACATTGGAACAGGTAAGATTGTCTTCCAAAAGCAAAAACATTGGAACAGGTAAGATTGTCTTCCAAAAGCAAAAACACTGGAACAGGTAAGATTGTCTTCCAAAAGCAAAAACATTGGAATAGGTAAGATTGTCTTCCAAAAGCAAAAACATTGGAATAGGTAAGATTATCTTCCAAAAACTAAGCAAAGTATTAAAAAAACGGGAGAATTTCCTTAGAAACAAAGAAAAGAGTGCTGAACTGCGATGTACTATCACTCCTATTGTATAGCAGTGAATATGTTATGGGGAAACACACCTATTCCTCAGATAATGGACTCTCCCTCTGTTATGGGGAAACACACCTATTCCTCAGATAATGGACTCTCCCTCTGTTATGGGGAAACACACCTATTCCTCAGATAATGGACTCTCCCTCTGTTATGGGGAAACACACCTATTCCTCAGATAATGGACTCTCCCTCTGTTATGGGGAAACACACCTATTCCTCAGATAATGGACTCTCCCTACTATATTAATAAGAGTTAACAGGAAGTTAACGGGGGAAGTTCATAGAAGTTCTTTAGAGTTCTATTTGAGTTCAGTAGAACTACTAATCAGTTTAAGTCGATTAGCAACCGCCAGAGCACAATTATAACCTTCAGTGCAAAAACTACTCCATAACAGAATATTAGATAATTTCCTCACAGATGAAAAGGAAACTTAAGGCAATAGGGACATTGTTCTGCAGAAGGATGCAGAAGAACATACCATAGATAAAACATGTGAGAAATGAGACAGTTTTAAGGAAAATAGGAAAAAAATCAGCTGAATATTTGTGGTGGAAATAAAATGCAGATGCAATCAATTGCTTCTGATAACGTTACCTGCCCTTGTCAAAATTTAGTATGAGGTCTCTGCAGAAAGACAGCATATGACTGCCCTGTGAGAACAGAGCTGATGCAAACCTTAGAGCATCTGCATATGAAGAAGGTGTTTACCCGCTTCCCCATGAGATAGTTGAGACAGTGAGCCGAGTGGTGTTAGCTATGCAAATGGTTTCTTTGATAGGCAACTGCTAAAGTTTTCGATACCATAAAAGCTGGCACATTTTTTGGGTGGAGGCAGAGTTTGGCAGTGTGCCACGTGGACTGCACAACGGAATTATTTTACACTATCAAGGATCTTTTGTTTATGTTACCCACAGTAGCAATTGTAGAAGGAGCTAAGGGTCCTCTCCCCAGAACTTTGGCTGACCCCTCAGTTAGCTCCACCACTTTTATAAGCTTCAAAGATTTATGAAACTGCTCAGTCTCTGATTTTGATTAGATTTGATCTTCACCACTTTTCTTCTTCAAAACGTATTGACATGAGTATTAACCCTTTGATTTTGTTTTAAAATTAACCTCTCTTGTATTCAAAAGCTTAAGAGTGGAAAAGAGGGCAAGAATAGATTAGAACCCCACTAATTATAAATGAAAAGTTATTCTGTTTAATTTAGTGAAGTAACTTACTTATACTCAAACTCATTTCTAAGATATGTATACGATAGTGGTGTAGTATTGGTTAACTGCTAACATGAAAATAATTGATATGAGGCAAAATAAACTACAGTGGAACCTGTCGTATGCGACCACTCCTACTGCCACCAAAACTGGTCGCATACGGTAGGTGGTCGCTCACTAAAGGCTCATAGTCATAACCTATTTACACCAGGAACGTATATTCCACTCATCAAAATGTACCTATTAGAATTTTACCATGTAATCTGGTAATAAATAAATTAGAACACAAGAAAATGGCCTAACTTTAAAGAAATTTATTCAGCATAATTCATTTAAAAATTAAAAAAAAAAAACGTATTTACAACGGTCAACAATAGACCAAAATATTTATTCACAAAAATATTAATTAAGTGGACTTTAAAAAAAGTATACGGCTTCAGTTTTTTTCTTAAAAGTGAGTGATAGCAAAAGAAGATCTGCGATAATACATGGAAAAACAAAACAAAACATAAAAAAAAACTGAGTGCGATCGTGGGTGGGGGTAGAGAAACAGAGAGATAGAGATAGATATACCCAGGTAGAAATAGAGTAGATAGATATACAAAAAATAAAGGAACGAAAGAGATAGACATTTGAAGAAAGGACATAATAGTGATTTTCCCAATAGATGAATTTATCCAAGTCAGTACAGAGACTGCGATAAATCCCTTGATTTTACATAGAGTCAATTTAATAAACATTAACCATCTCTTTATAGCCTCAAACTAAATCATAATATCTATATCACCAGAGAAAGACGAATCTCTTGACACATGTTACTAATATCAATATCCTGACATAAGGTCTTCAAAAACATAAAATCATTTGTGGTATTTTGAACACACATTCTCTTTAGCATATTATTTTTATTTATTCCCTTTAACTTTCTATTTTCAACTTCCCTTTGTTGTCACCCTCCTATTGTGTAAATGTAAACATCTTGTTTGTTTATCAATTATAGCGAGAAAAGAAAACATTTGGAACTTTTAAAGGTTTTATAATGAACGATCAGGAGCTCTACATTTTATACAAACGAAGAGTGATAACCAAGTGAGGTTATCAATAAATCGTTAAGGGAGATAAGTTTAATAAAATGTGCGTTGTGGTGCAGTGGATATCGGCTCGGAACGAGAAATCGGGGAGCCGAGTTCGAATTCCAGTTGAATTCATTGCATTCACTTACGCGCAAATACCCTTGGGAAATGTATTAATCCGTCTCTTCACCCTCCAGCAATGAGTCAAATAACAGGACAGATTGGGTTCTATAGCCTTGGTCGACAACCAGTCTACCGCAGAAAGTAATGGCAACCTACTGCGGGATAATCTTCTGCCCCGTCATTCATGTTTCTTTCGAGATATGATCGTCCAAGCGTGTTTCACGTATGGCACTTAACTGACTGACTGAATATAATAGTAGGAAGCATGATTAAGACTTCTACTGGGTATAAAGTGGGGGATCAGTTTTAGATTGGTATGAAGTAATAAACTGATCCCCCACTAATTACTACGTGATAATATAATACATCTCTTCCCCTTCCAGCTATGAGTCAAATAACAAGACAGATTGGGTTCTATAGCCTTGGTCGGCAACCAGTCTACCGCAGAAAGCAATGGCAACCTACTGCGGGATAATCTTCTGCCAAGTCATTCATGTCTCTTTCGAGACATGATCGCCCAAGCGTGTTTCACGTATAGCACTTAATTGACCGACTTAAGAGGAAGTTGGTGAGTGTTCAGAGAGAGTTTATATCCTTTTCTTTGTTACAGTTTTATACATAATAATTGAAATGATAATAACTAATTCAAATTACAGAAGGTATCTTTTATATATTTGGAAGATGTTTTTCTTTATTTGGGATTTTGAGTGATTTGCAAAAATAAAATCGACCTACCGTATTTTTCATAAAAGCAAATGATTACACTTACTACTACGGTACAGACTGAAAGACAAAGACAACATGACATCGCCGATAATATCTCTAACATCGTTGGACGAACCAAAAGAAATGTGGATTCGTTGTTTTGTGACCCAGACGACCCAAAAGTTGCAGGTGAGGAGAGCAAGATTACAGATCTCTTTCTAGTACCGGTAGTCTGTGAAACCATTAAGAAGATCTCTGTCAGGCCAACCCGCACAAAAAAAAAAAAAAAAAAAAAAATAATTGAAAGGACTTAATCTTTTCAGAAATTTTGGACCATATAAAAAAACTGCGACGATAAAAAAAAAACCTTTATAGGTATAGCTTTTCTTTTGCTATGTTTTTCTTACTCACATTCACTCGTCTGCGATTGGCTAATAATTCACTATTGTTTTTGTATAGGGCAATTTAGCAATCGCAGTTGCCTTTCAATCTTTCGGCTCTGAAGCAGCTGTTTCATATGTGTGTTGTGACTGGTTAATTTTTTAGCCAATCACATATTTTTTTCATGGAAAATCAATTTTTACCGTGCTACGTTCTGAGCCACCCTTCTTCGTTAAATACGGCTACTTTTCACAAGTTAACTAGTAGAGAACAGGCTGAAACGAATCCACGTAAGTTTCTATTCAAACATTTTTAACGCACATACAGACACAGAACTTTGTTTTCTCTCTGAACGTTTTCGCCAAGAACTTCCTTTGAACTTTTGAACTCTTGACCAAAATTTGTGTTACTTACAATCCCACTCAAAATAATTGTATTCTTCAAGTTATTTTTTATGACATGAAAACTTTTCTAAGAATTTTAAAAATTTTTTCAGTGCAAGAAAAAACTTTCCTCACTTAGTTGACTCTGATCAACAAGCAGTCAAAGGGGAACTACTTTTTTCACTTACTCTATCTGTACTAATATTACATGCTTTCTTTTTTGCTGGATTTATTGAATATATACTTATTTATTGGTTACAAATTGGAGTTGTTGTCGTTATTTTTCTTGAATCGTATGTTGGACGAATCGTAATATAAATTGTAAAGGACCTAAAAATCCTTTATATAGATTAAATTTACTATTTTAAAGAAAGCAAAAATCTCTGGTGTATTTTTAGGGAGCTCGATCATGTTTATTAAGTTAACCTTGTGCAAGATATAACGAACTTCCCACAATTTAAGATTGTCAGAAAGTCAGAAAAAAAAACTGTTTCGTTTTTATAAATAAATGAAAATTTATTTATTGAATAGCAGATGATCAAATTGTATGTATGTTGTGGAGTAGTTTTCGCGCTGAAAGTTATAATCGTGCTACGTCGGTTGGTAATCGACTTAACGCACCCCAAATGTTAGGAACTTGGTAATCTTCCACTGAAAGCTGACTCCTTAGTATTCGGCTAACTGCCGATCAATATCAACTGCCTTAGTCCAGCTATTCCCAAACTGGAACTAACTCCAATAGAACTCCAATAGTACTCTAAAGAACTCTCTAGAACTTCCAAGAACTTTTTGAGTTAACTTCCTGTTAACTCTTATTAATACAAGAGGGAGAGTACATTATCTAAGGAATAGGTGTGTTTCACCATAACAATGTATAAAATTATTAACTGTGAAAATGTTCTAAAAGAAAGAGTAGCAAGAAGTTTAGTTCAGAGTAGTTGTCTCTCTTTGACTGTATTTATGAAATGTTCTTGAGTGAGTTTTGGTATCTCGTCTTGCTTGATGAGTTGATAATCGAGATGTAAGTGTTTGGACACATTGAAGAGATTGTGTTTCATTCACTTTATTGGTATTAATAAAATATTAACCTTAGTCTAAGAAGTTGAGTGTCGTGGATTCATGTAACGAGTTTGTTCCTTTCTTCCAGTGTGTTGACGGTAAAAAGAAAAGCGTGTGAATGTGTGCATTCGTAGGGAAGAACTTGACTGTTTTTTTGCTACATTGTGACTGGCGTGAACTGTTAAGTGCTTCCTTATCCTCTTCTCGCATCGGTCGGGAAAAGTGTATTAATAACCAACTCCGCTCACATGGTCAGCTCCAAACGCTAACTGATTTTGGGAAGGGAATAAATATGATACGAATCATTGAAAATTCAATTTTTTGTTTTCTATAAATCGCTCTCTTTTCATTAGTTATTAAATATTTTACACTAGCTCGCGAAATTTGCATTGTTTTTTTTTTCTCAGTACGGAGGCAATACTTTTTCCTATTGGTCAAAAATTAGATTTTTGCACTGGATCACAAATTCGAAACTCGTAAGGAAAGAAAGTTATTTTTATTCTGACTTACATCACTTCCCTTCCCACTGGACAGAACCTGCTTTAGTACATAAGTTGATGTTTCAATAGTAATGGTATGTGTTTAGTTTCCTCGCACGTGGTATGTCACAAGTGAAGTAACGTAGGAATAATGACGAAGTAACACACGTGTCATCCAGAACGAAACAAAATAAAGAATTTCTTTACAAATTTAAATATTTTAAGTTGTCACTAGCTTGTTTCAGGAAAAGTAATCAAATATTAAAAAGATTCGTAATTTCAATGTTTAACAAAGTTCTTTGAAATTCCGCTGTTCTCATTAGAGGCTGATAATGTATCAGCGTGTAATTTGACATCGAAGTTATTCAGACGCATAGGACTCTTAGATTCGATGAATGGTCAAGAAGAGAAAATGTGTATATTAAATGGTCGGGCACGATGTAGTATTCTAAAAAGCTTAAAACAAATTGAGTCCGTTTTTCAGATAAAAAGATATACGGTTGTATTCAACATAAATAAAAAGGTACTTCGCTTCGGAGCTGAATAGTTTCTTGAAATTCCACTGCTTTCATTAGAGGCTGATAATGTATCAGCGTATAATTTGACATCGGGATTATTCAGACACATGAATTTCCAAAATGCTTCATACAAATTGAGAGAGTTCATTTTTCACATAAAAGTTATGCAGATGAATTCAACATAAATAAAAGTTATTTCTCGGCACTTAGCTTAGGTGTTGAATAGGGCTCTGAAATTCCCCAGCTCTGATTAGAGGTTGATAATGCATCAGCGTGTGATTTGGCATCGGGGTTATTCAGACGTGTGACGCACTGCTTTTCTTTCTGTAGATAGTTGGTCGCCATTTTATGTAGTGATGATTGAGTGTTCTATGTAGTGGTCAACAAGTTTATTCGCGTGTTCTTTGCGTCGGATGGACACCATTATGTAAGAATCAGTATTCCTCTGCGTGTTCTTTGAGGGATCATCAAATATGTAGAGATCAGGATTCCTCTACGTGTTCTTTGTGTGGTCACCAAATATTTACGGACGATAGACTATGTCTGGTACAAGACCACAAACTTAGCCGAAACTACCCGAATTTAAGGATGCCAAGTGTTGAACAATCACTGAAAGTTTGTTTGTATTAATAAATGAAAACTTATTTATCGACCAGAATAATATCAAGTTGTATGGATAAAATAATTAACGGTGAAAATGTTCAAAGGGAAAGTGTAGTAAGGAGTTTAAAGAATTAAGAGTTCATTTGTTTTAGCGAAATGTGAGTTGTACATAAATTTAACAGTGTGTGTTGATGAGAAATTGTTGGTAGAAGTTCATTCAACTTACAGTTTAGTTCAGAGTAGTTGTCTATCTTTGACTGTATTTATGAAATGTTCTTGAGTGACTTTTCGTACCTCGTCTTGCTTGATGAGTTGATAATCGAGATGTAATTGTTTGGACACATTGAAGAGATTGTGTTTCGTTAACTCTATTAGTGTTAATAAAATATTAACCTGAGTCTAAGAAGATTCGTGGATTCATGTAACGAGTTTCTTCCTTTCTTCCAGTGTGTTGACGACAATTAAGTGAAAAAGAGAGAATGCGAATGTGTGTATTCGTAGAAAACAACTTGACTATTTATTGCTACATTGTGACTGGCGTGGACTGTTAAGTGTTTCCTTGTCCTCTTCTTGCATGGGTCGGGAAACGTGTATAAATAACCAACTCCGATCACATGGTCAGCTCCGAATGCAAACTGATTTTTTGGGCGGGAATAAATCTGACACGAATCATTGAAAATTCAATTTGTTGTTTTCTATAAATTGCTGTCTTTTCATTGCATTTTAAATATTTCATACAAGCTCGCGAAATTTGCATTGGTCTTTTCCTCAGCTCGGAACAATCCTTTTTCCTTATTGGTGAAAAATTAGATTTTCGCACTGAATTCATATATATATATATATATATATATATATATATATATAAGGTGTGCTATATTTATAAGATAAAACGTGCTCAATATCAGAGATAGAGTGTATGTAAATATAAAAGAGTAAATATTGGAGTCAACATTCAGAGGCGACAGACTGTTTCATGCGAATTGCAATCATCAGACCACATGTGTTGAGTTTTGCCTCGGCTATTTATATATACGTGTCAGTGGGGCATTGTGGGTAATCCGTCTAACGCTTATTTCGTCAGGAGTGGCTTGATTATTTGAGTGAATCGATTGGACTTGTTATTTGTTTATTCTCTTGTTTTTCGATGATTAATATATTTATTAATCATTTTTTACTACGTTTTATTATTATTATGGTTTGTTATTTATTATTTTATTATTTTTTTTATTTTTATTATTTTTTATTATTTATCGATAGTAATGGATGTTATATCTTCGGCGGTTTGTTAATTTGTTTATAATTTGCCTGGATTAAATTATTTCCTCCTTATTATTAGTTTTCTATTTTTAAGTAACGTAGTAAAAATTTGTTTACATGTCTGCATTTTGATATTAGTTCAGATCGTTTATTTAGTAGTTTGTTTTGGTCAGGGAAGGTAATAATAGCTATTTTTTCCTCCAGGCAGAGTCTGCAGGTTTTTGATTGATTGTTGTAGACCGATGCTCTTTTTCGTATTTTCCATGTAATTTTTGGGGTAATTTGGGTTTTGTTTTTGACTTCCCAGATGTACTTCGAAAGCATTGTGCTGTTCGCGTATTTTCTATTTGTGAAGGATGTTTTGTGTGTGTGTAATGTCTTTGTTTCCATGGTCCTTCTGTTACTCCTATGTATATTTTTTCCTCATTATCTGGTGATTTTACCGTCGCTTGGTATATTACGTTGTTTTGTAAATATTTACCGTTCAATGGACATTCATTCCTTATTCTGCAGTTACACATGGGTGTGGTTTGTTCGGGTTGTTTGTTGATGTTTTTACTGTTGTGCCTTTTTATTATTTGTGCCATGTTCTAGGTGCAGCTGTAGTTGATTTTCACTGTGTTTTCGTTGAATATTTTGTGGAGAGGGTTTGTTTAAATATCATATGGTTCAACTCACCATATAGTAAAAACGTAAGAACTAACATAGGAAAAATCTTCTTCAAGCTCCTACATAAATACTTCCCGCAAACAAGCCCTCTTTCTAATTTCTAGCTAATTCGTGACTTGGTCGTAATATTTTAATTATATGTTCCGCGATCAGTTTTGACGCTAAACACCTATAATTTTAGCAGTTCTTCTGTCTTTATTGTACATATTTTTAATGTTAATCATTCATTGAACTGTACATATTAAATGTAAAAACTTTATTATGTATATTAATATTGTATGCTGTAATAAATAGTTCTGTAATTGAGATGCACGCATTTTTAATCTTATTTTGCTTTGCCGCTGTGAACACGTGGTAATACGTTAAGAGAGAAGGGTTACTCCCCTTGAACGCTGGAAAAGGATTTAAAGATGTTAAATTATATCACCCATTAGAATAAATTCTTATTCTACTTCAGTTGAACCTGTTGTCTCTTTGGTAAAAGAAATGATTCTTTTAGCATTTCAAAATTACTAAATATCTCATCTTTCTCAATTTTCCTAGGGGGGAATATAAAAAATCCCAATTCCGGGACAAAACAACTTTATCAGAATCTGACAAATTAATAATGTGCCTATTAGTGGCGACATTTTTTTTAAAATCATTTCACCCCAAGCAAGGCATTCCACTGCCACTATTGCGCATGGGGCTACATGGCGGAAGGTAAATAGAAAGAGTGGTTAGATATAGGAAATGTCAGAAGGGGGGTGATAGATAGTTGGGTGGGTGGGAAGAGTGTTTGAAAGAATGGAAGCGAGTTAGTTTGTTAGGAGGTGTCTATTGACCTTACATTTAAACTCCTGGAGATTGTAGCCGTCGGGGAAGCAGTCATGTGGAAGAGAATTCCACAGTCGTGAAGAGCGAGAAAAGAAACTATTGGAGTAGAAGTTGCGGTTGCATTTATTTTATCGGTTTCACTGTAAAAGGGTGGGATCTAGTTGCTAATCTAGTATCCCGTGCAAATTTGAAGCTAGGGGGCACCAGTGATCTAAGTTCATCGGAGCAGAAGCCGTGAAAGTATTAATAGAAGAGACACAGGGAAACCACGTCGCGCCGGTGAAAGAGAGACTGCAGGTAAGTCGGTATCGATTACATTACAGACCCTCCGCTATACCTTGTCGAGAAGCCCAAGGAGAATAGCAGGGGCACCCGACCAGTTATGGCTACAGTATTCAATGCACGGGCGGATGGTAGATTTATAAATGTGCAGGATAGATTCAGACGGAAAAAACCTCCGGACCCTGCACAGAGAACCGACTTTCATAGCAGCGGATTTAGCAATGGATTCGATATAGTCATTCCACTTGAGGTCCGCTGAAAGTGTGAGACCAAGGAGGCGTAGTGTTTTATTCTCTGGGAGGCAAGCCTGGTCCATGCTAATAGGAGGTAGGTGTGATTGTCTGTGATGATTAATTGATAGTAGCTTCGTTTTAGAAGCATTAAAATTTACGAGCCATTTCTTATCCCAGTCCACTACTGATTGCAGGTCCTTTCCAAGCTCGGCTGCAAGGTTAGCTTTGTCGCCCACACCAGATTTTTGATCGAGGCGAGAATAAACTGTGGTGTCATCGGCGTACATACCTACTTGGGATCTTATGTTTTTTTAAAAATCATATGACTCCGAGCAAGGCGGTAACGCCACTGATGTGCAGGGGGCTACGTAAGAGTGAAAAGATTGGAAAAGAGAAAGCCGGAAACCACATCCTAAACAGGAAACAAGGGATGAGCCTCTTCACCCGTTCAATAGACGTGGGTGGAGTGAGAACCGGCCGATAGTTTAGTCTATCTACTCCAATTGGTATCAGGGAGATCATTAATGTAGATCAGAAAGAGCGTAGGACCTAGGATAGAACCTTGAGGGACACCCGCGTTAGTATGGTAGTTCTGGAAGGCATGTCCGTTTAATACCACTTTCAATGTGTGGTTAGATAGGAATGACTGGATTACTTCAAACAATTGTCCAGCTATACCATAGCTCCGCAGTTTGCATAGAAAGCCAGCATGCTAAACTCTGTCGAATGCTTTAGAGATATCCAAAGCAACGGTTCGGGCTTCACCATTCCTGTCGAGTGCCTGATATCTGTACTCGGTGATTGTCGTTAGCATATCAGCTGTAGACCTGGTGAAGCGGAAACCATACTGCTTGTCCGAGAGGAGCCTGTGTGCCGTGAGATGCTGAACCACCTCGGCGTTGATAATGGCTTCGAACACTTTGCCAAAGATCGGTAATTTGCGGGGTCCGAGGGTTCTCCAGTGTTTTTAAATATAGGAACTACAGAGGAAGATTTCCAACAGGCAGGAAAGCAGAAAGCAGATAGGCAGATGTTATAGAGCTTAGAAAGTACAGAGGAAAGTTCAGGGGCACATTTCTTTAAGACTATGATTGGGATTCCGTCCCCTCCGCTCCCTTTGTGGGGGTCAAGTTTCGAGATTATCTTGAGACAAGCGAGGGTGTAATATGGACGTCATTCAGTTGAGCATCAGTTCTAGGTGGGAAGTCAGGAGTAGAAACTCCAGACGAGTCCAGAATTATTCGAGAATCTGCGGCAAAGCATTCAGCCTTGTCCGCTTGGGAGGTGAGGACCTCAAATTTGTTTATTAGTGTGGGTATTGTGGACTTGCTCTTGTTAAGTACTCTTTTACAGAGTCGCCAGTAGTCTTTGGTGCCGAACTTAGAGGATGCTATACGTTGCTTCATTCTGGCAGCAAATAAGATCTTAGCTTCGTTAAGTATCTTTGTACACTTATTACGAGCTGAAGCGAAAAGGTGTCTGTTTTGGTCCGACGCTTAGCTACGATAGAGTCGGAAGAAATGATTCCGATGGGCAATGGCGGCCGAGCAAGCGGGCGAGAACCATGAAGACGAATGAGATTTAAGCTGAAATTTCCTGGCAGGGATGAAAGCATCGATATATGAACTAAAGTTCTTTTTGATCAAGAAATTTAAATAAGCCAAATCTGTTACTAACAAACACATCACCATCAGATATTTAGAAAACCGAATTCTATCGAAAAAAGATAAAGTGCGCCAGACATTACCCCATATTATTCGATATTGGGCTCTAATAAAACTAAGTGCCTCAGAATAATAAATAATTTCGTCCCTAAGGAAAGCTTGTTCAACACTAAAAGTGTTACGGCACTTAACCTTAGAGACAAGCCGAACAATATTCCCAGGGATGACATAGTTTTAGGAACAAGATTTCAACAACTTAATCAAAAGGAAAAGGGGATTTACTTTGCTTTTTAACCGAATAAAATTATTGAGGGTATTAGTATTGGTTGCGAACCGGCGTTATTTCCAGTTACGCGATATAAACATTAGTTTATATATAATACGCTGCTGTAGCACATGCAGTAAAAAAAGAACAAGTTACATGGCAATCACAAATAGGCTCTTTAATATAACAAAAATAAGCATAATACATTCAGACTATTTAAGTACGTCCCAAAACAAGATGAATGTTCATGATGTCCAAGAATGGACAAGAAACGACATACCGTTAGGTCAGCAGTACTTCTCGTGGTTCCACCCACCAAGGAAAGGAAGGAAATGACCCCAGGAAAAGAAGAGTTCCTCAAAAGGGAAGACAAATATTGTCTCCCTACAAGTACACCCCCCTAGACAGGTTCCTTAACATGCCCGGAAGTACTACTAAAATTAAATACAAACTAAAACTACACAAGTAAAAAAAAAAAAAAGAAAAGAAAAAATATTCTTGCTATCACATAAAAGAGGAAAAGTTCCTCAAAAGGGAAGACAACTGTTGTCTCCCTACAAGGCTTTGGCAAAATTGTTGCCATCTCAATCCCAGAAATATTTAAACAAATTGCCATTACCACACCAAAATAAAATACATGTAAAAAAAAGAATTATAATTTAATTAGAAAACGAGATACAGACGTATCAACATTTAAAATATGTTAGGCACCTTTCGACCAACACTTCTTCAGAACAAAAATTGTTGGTAGAAAATAAAACTGAGTAGCTAAGAAAAATTATCGATAAGATTAATAAACCTTATTGTTACTTCCGCTACATTGACGATACGTTTATGTCATTTCCCAATAGTAGTAAGGTAGAAGAGTTCTTTTCCCATTTGAATAATCTCTATCAAGTGTTACAATATACTATGAAGGTAGAAGAGAAAAATCGGTTATCTTTCCTGGATGTTGTAGTAGAAAGAACAATCTCGTGCTTTCTTACAAGTGTTTACCGCAAACCTACCTTCTCTGGGCTTTACTTAACTTGGGACTCTTTCGCTCTCAGAATCAGAAAAATTAATCTTATTAGCTGTCTTCGCGTTGTGGTACAGTGGATATCGGCTCGGAACGAGAAACCGGGGAGCCGAGTTCAAATTCCAGCTGAATCCATTGTATTCACTTACGCGCAAATACCCTTGGGAAAGGTATTAATCCGTCTCTTCCTTCCAGTTATGGGTTAAACAACAGGACAGATTGGGTTCTATAGCCTTGGTCGGCAACCAGTCTACCGCAGAAAGCAATGGCAACCTACTGCGGGATAATCTTCTGCCCAGTCAGTCATGTCTCTTTCGAGACATGATCGCCCAAGCGTGTATCACGTATGGCACCTAAACTGACTGACCCATCGGGCTCTAATGATATGTTCTGAGTGTAAACTCGATGCTTAGCTAAAGAAAATTAAACAACTGTTTCTGATGAATGGGTGTCCTGATTGTGTGATTCTTCTTCTTCTTCTATGTGCCCTGTCCCTTCAGGACGTAGGCGATCATGGATCTCCACGTCTCCCTATCCCTTGTGGCTCTTAGTATGTTTGCTCCTGTTGCTCCTGGCAACCCCCGTTCCGTCATCCACCTGATCAGACCCTGCAAATATGTTATCCGCTGTCTTCCTCTGTCTCTCCTTCCTTCTATCTGTCCAGTCAGTATCAGGTTCTCCAGGCTCTCCTTCCTCATTGCATGTCCCAGGAACTTCTGTTGTCTCTTTCTGTTGCTCAGCATCAATTTCCTTTTTGTTGCCATTCTTTCTAGCACTTCGTCGTTGCTTGTATGCTCAGTCCACGATATCTGTAGCATCCTTCTGTAGAACCACATTTCGGCCGCTTCCAGTTTTGTCCTCATTTTTGATGATATTGTCCAGCATTCACTGCCGTATTGAAGAACTGACATCACGTAGCAGTCTAGCACTCTTTTTTTCGTTTCTATTGAGATTTTCCTGTGTGTTAGTATTTTGCTCATCTTCTGGAACGCGTCCTTTGCCATGCCAATTCGCCTTCGGATCTCCGTGTCGCACTTTCCATCTCCTGTTAGAACACTTCCTAGGTACTTAAATTCTTGGACTTGTTTGATTCTGTTATCCCCTACCTGTATTTGGCATTTTGGGTTGTATCTTTTGCTGATGACCATGCACTCAGTTTTCTTAAAGTTTATTTGTAGTCCTTTCTTGTCACTCTCCACTGCTACTTTCTGTATGAGATCTTGCAGTTTCCTTTCCGTGTCCGCAATCAGACCGGATTTGTTCAACCTATACAGCGAGAATATTTTGAGGACCCTAGATGACACACCAGGATTTGTTATTGGGGGCCACAACCTGAACAACATAAGATATGCGGACGATACAGTACTGATTGTGTGATTACATTGACCATTGAATGAAAAATGTTTAAGTTCAATGAGACTAAGATTTATGGACCATCTAAATGTCCTGTATATGTCAGACTGCCATGGACTGGTCACATTAATCAGACATACGGTGATAAAATTTCTATAACAATTAAGCAGTGTTTCTATGCGGTTATGGTGAGAAACATTTTTACAACTAGAAGGGCTTTTCCTCTTTGCCGTAAGGATGTTTTGTCTGTCCATCCAAGTAATTTAGTTATTTACCAATGTAAGTGATGATGGAGGATGTGCGTTGTGGTGCATTGGATATGGGCTCGGAACGAGAAATCGGGGAGCAGAGTTCGAATTCCAGCTGAATTCATTGCTTTCACTTACGCGCAAATACCCTTGGGGAAAGGTATTATGGGTTAAATAAGAGGTCAGATTGGGTTCTATGGCCTTGGTCGGCAACCAGTCTACCGCAGAAAGCAATGGCAACCTACTGCGGGATAATCTTCTGCCCAGTCAGTCATGTCTCTTCCGAGACATGATCGCCCAAGCGTGTATCACGTATGGCACTTAACTGACTGACTGAATATAATAGCTGGAAACATGATTAAATCTTCTACTGGGCATAAAGTGGGGGATCGATTTCCTATTGTTTTGAAGTAATAAACTAATCCCCCACAAATTACTACATAATAATATAGTACATTACTTCCCCCATCTAGTTATGAGTCAAATAATAGGACAGATTATGTTCTATAGCCTTAGTCGTCAACCAATCTACCGCAGAAAGCAATGTCAACCTAGTGCGGGATAATCTTCTGCCCAGTTAGTCATGTCTCTTTCGAGACATGATTTCCTAAGCGTGCATCACGTATGGCACTTAACTGACTGAAGTGTTTATGTGAGGTCGACTATGTAGGCAAAACCATTCATGGGTTGGAAGTTAGAATTGCCCAACATGTCCCTGTGTATAGACATGAGCTGGTGACATAGGGGTGTTTGCAGATTAATTAATTAATATATTAAATTCTGTTGCTTGCAGGACCAATTATTCTCCCAATTTTTTTTAGTAGTGTTGTTTTTGCGAGAAACCTTTTGTGATCGAGTCAGTGTATTAGTTTGTTCGTCAATTATTGTCTTTGTTTAGTTTTGTTTATGAAATTGTTTCTGTGAACAATCGTTTTCTGTTTTTTAAATACAAATTATACAAATGGCAACAAAGATGAGGACAATTGTCCGAATAATGTAAATACTGTAAATACTACCTCATCTCAGAAATATAGACAAATAGAATGATCTATTATTAAACGTTGTACAAATTGCAACAAATATGAGGACAATTGCCCGAATAATGTAAATACCGTAAATACTACCTCACCTCAGAAATATAGACAAATAGAATGATCTATTATTAAACGTCGTACAAATGGCAACAAAGATGAGGACAATTGTCCGAATAATGTAAATATTGTAAATATGACATCACATCAGAAAAAGAGACAAATAGAATGATCTATTACTAAACGTCGTACAAATGGCAACAAAGATGAGGGCAATTGTCCGAATAATGTAAATACTGTAAATACTACCTCATCTCAGAAATATAGACAAATACAATGATCTATTATTAAACGTTGTACAAATGGCAACAAAGATGAGGACAATTGCCCGAATAATGTAAATACCGTAAATACTACCTCACCTCAGAAATATAGACAAATAGAATGACCTCTTATTAAACGTCGTACAAATGGCAACAAAGATGAGGACAACTATCCGAATAATGTAAATACTGTAAATACTACCTCATCTCAGAAATATAGACAAATAGAATGATCTATTATTAAACGTCGTACAAATGGCAACAAAGATGAAGAGAATAGTCCGAATACTGTAAATACTACCTCATCTCAGAAATATAGACAAATAGAATGATCTATTATTAAACGTCGTACAAATGGCAACAAAGATGAAGAGAATAGTCCGAATAATGTAAATACTGTAAATATTACCTCATCTCAGAAATATATACATATAGAATGATCTATTATTAAACGTCGTACAAATGGCAACAAAGATGAAGAGAATAGTCCGAATAATGTAAATACTGTAAATATTACCTCATCTCAGAAATATATACATATAGAATGATCTATTATTAAACGTCGTACAAATGGCAACAAAGATGAGGACAATAGTCCGACTAATGTAAATACAGTAAATACTACCTCATCTCAGAAATATATACATATAGAATGATCTATTACTAAACGTCATACAAATGGCAACAAAGATGAAGACAATTGTCCGAATAATGTAAATACCCTAAATACTACCTCATCTCAGAGATATAGACAAATAGAATGATCTATTATTAAACGTCGTACAAATGGCAACAAAGATGAAGAGAATAGTCCGAATAATGTAAATACTGTAAATACTACCTCATCTCAGAAATATAGACAAATAGAATGATCTATTATTAAACGTCATACAAATGGCAACAAAGATGAAGAGAATAGTCCGAATAATGTAAATACTACCTCACCTCAGAAATATAGACAAATAGAATGATCTATTATTAAACGTCGTACAAATGGCAACAAAGATGAATTGAATAGTCCGAATAATGTAAATACTGTAAATACTACCTCATCTCAGAAATATAGACAAATAGAATGATCTATTATTAAACGTCATACAAATGGCAACAAAGATGAGGACAATAGTCCGAATAATGTAAATACCGTAAATATTACCTCATTTCAGAAATATAGACAAATAGAATGATCTATTATTAAACGTCGTACAAATGGCAACAAAGATGAGGACAATAGTCCGAATAATGTAAATACAGTAAATACTACCTCATCTCCGAAATATAGACAAATAGAATGATCTATTACTAAACGTCATACAAATGGCAACAAAGATGAAGACAATAGTCCGAACAATGTAAATACTGTAAATACTACCTCACCTCAGAAATATAGACAAATAGAATGATCTATTATTCAACGTCGTACAAATGGCAACAAAGATGAAGAGAATAGTCCGAATAATGTAAATACCCTAAATACTACTTCATCTCAGAAATATAGATAAATACTAATGGATGCATCATGTCTGGACGTGTAGTTTTATATTTAAAGCCCTGAAAGTTAAACGGGTTTAGTCTGTCGTATTCCCAACCACACGATGTGAGGAAATAAGAAAAAATGATTGAAATTCAGGAGATAGTTGGAGGCTTTCCAATAGGGCTGCCTACGGAATTGAATATCTTTTATGCCTTCTTTGTAATCCGTCCGCAAATGCGATGTTATAATACATCGATCCTTTGCACTTTGAATTTCCTCTGCTCACAAGGCAGTGGCCATATTTGTCGGTTTTTTAAACTCATCGTGAATACTGGACTGTATCATCAAAAATGAAAAAAAAAAACTTCAAGGAACTGATATGTGGTTCTACAGAAGGATGCTGCGGATATCATAGACCGAACATGTGAGCAATGATGAGGTTTTGGAAAGGATGAAAATGAAAAGGAAATTAATACTGAGCATCAAGAAGAGACAGCTGAAGTTCTTGGGACATGTAATGAGGAAGGAGGGCTTGGAGAACCTGATACTAACAGGCCAGATAGAGGGAAAAAGAGACAGGGGAAAGCAGCGAATAACACATTTGAAGGGCCTGATCAGGTGGATGACAGAACAAGGGTTGTATGGTGTAACATGAGAAAGCGTGCTAAAAGCCACTAGGGATAGGGAGACGTGGAGGGCCATGATCACCTACGTCCTGAAAGGACAGGGTACATAGAAAAAGAAAAAGAAATCAAATTCTGCCTTTATTTGTAGTTAAACTAAAAACAATAGTGGAACAGGAAATTTTAGAGCATGTTCACCTATGTTAGTCATTGGGTCTCACTTATTTTCCCTGTTATGAAAACTGGATGAAGATTTAATACGTGGGGATTATGAAATATGATTATGAAATATGATTATGAAATAGATGTAAACTACAAAATATGATCTGATTTGTTTCCTGTTCTTAACATTGAAACTGCAATTCACACGTTTGTATTTACTAGCCATCCCACGCAAGGCCAGATGTGACACATGGTCATTTTATAGTGGGTATTCCCGGCCATATAGCCGGGCCAAAAAATGTCTGTCTATTTTTCCCCAGTCGTGGTTCTACCCTTCGGCGGAACCACGACTGGGTTACTGCTCTCTGCTCGGAAGCAGAGAGCGCCCCCCGCCCGAAGTCAGAGAGCCGACAGTGTCATAGAGCAGTCAGGCGAATGCCTAAGACCTTTTTGTATTTACTAGCCATCCCACGCAAGACCAGATGTGACACATGGTCATTTTATAGTGGGTATTCCCGGCCATATAGCCGGGCCAAAACTGCAATTCACACGTTGTTGGAAAGTAAATGCTGACAAAACTGACTTCAAATCTGCCTAGAACCAGATTTAAATTAATAAAAAGTTTGAAAAATTACTAACAATTAACTATCGCCCGGTTTGACACTACACCCACGTCTATTGAACAGGTGTAGAGAGGCTCATCCTTGTTTCCTTGTTTAGGATGTGGTTTCCGGGTTTCTCTTTTCCAATCTTTTCACTCTTACGTAGCCCCCTGCACATCAGTGGCGTTACCGCTTTGCTCGGGGTGATATGATTAAAAGAAAAAAACTCTTATAGTTTTACTCAGATAGTATTGTAATGTACTAACTGGTGATTTTAAGTGAATGATTATCTATTAAGAAATGTGCATCAGTGTTTTCAATAAAGCATTTAAACAAAAGTTGGATTGTTTTAAACAAATTAAAAAATGCTAATGTGATGATAAATGACAATAAATATGAATTAAATTATGACAATAAAATATCTGGAATACTAAAGATGGAATTTCTGGAATACTAAAAGATGAAATTTCACAAGACAAAAATCAGAAAAAAAAAAAAAGATATCAGAGGTATTAACTCCGATACATAACGACTTTGATAGCAGATATTTGCCAAAATACAGTGAATGAATAGAATCCTTTTTTTTTTAATCATGTCACCCCAAGCAAGGCATTCCACTGCCACTATAGCGCAGGGGGTTACACAGGGCGATAGACGAGTTAGGGCGATAGGCGGTCAGCTAAGTCGGTATCAATCACATTACAGATTCTTCGCTGTATTTTGTCAAGAAGCCCGAGGAGAATAGCAGGGGCACCCGACCAGATGTGGCAACAGTATTCAAAACACGGGCGGATGGTAGATTTGTATAAGTGCAGGATAGATTCAGACGGAAAGAATTTCCGGGCCCTGCACAGAGAGCCGACTTTCATAGCAGCGGATTTAGCAATGGATTCGACGTAGTCATTTCACTTGAGGTCCGCTGAGAGTGTCAGGCCAAACAGGCGTAGTGTTTTACTCTCTGGGAGGCATGCCTGTTCCATGCTAATGGGAGGGAGGTGCGGTTGTCTGTGGTGGTTAATTGACAGCAGCTTCATTTTGGAAGAATTGAATTTTACGAGCCATTTCCTACCCCAATCCACCACGGATTGGAGGTCATTTTCAAGCTCAGGCGCTAGGCTTACCTTGTCATCAACACCAGATTTTTGATCGAGGCGAGCGTATACTGTGATATCATCGGCGTACATGCCTACTTGTGATCTTATGGCATCGGGGAGATCATTGATGTAGATTAGAAAGAGCGTAGGACCTAGGATAGAGCGTTGGGGGACACCCGCGTTTGTAGGGTAGTTCTGGGAGGCATGTCCGTTTAAAACCACCTTCAGTGTGCGGTTGGTGAGGAATGACTGGTTTAAGTCCAACAAAAGTCCTTTGCAAAGTTATGCAAAAGAAATGGTCAATTTAAATAGACTCAATGACAGAATATAGCATTTGCAAATTAAAAATAAAAAGCACTTATGTAAAAACACTTTGTAAAAAAAAATTTCACCCTAAAAGGGCAGTGACTTTACAGATAGAAATGAACATGCTATATTAGTAATTTTATCTCTAGATCATGCTATAATGTACACTACCGGCCATAATTATTAGGTCACCCCAGTGTCTTAAAAAATGATTTATTTCATACTACTTTTTAGTATTTATTGCCAAGTGAATAATTGTAATTGAAAATAAAATGGTTCTTTTGTTAGTACTGCACAATAACATGTGCATCAAATAAATTTATAAATATTTAATAATTACCTATATTGCAGTTTAATCAATGAAAGAATGAAGACAATTTAGGGTGATTCGGACGAGTTCATCTTTGCTTCCTTGCCTTGTAAAATTTTGCAAAGTAATAATAACAAAAATATTCTATTTTCATTTGGCAATAAATACTAAAAATAGTATGAAACACATCATTTCTTTTAAAAAACTGGGGTGGTCTCATAATTATGGTCGGTAGTGTGTATAAAATCTACAGGGTACGATGGGTAAATTGTCGCTATTTGCTTTGCAAAATTTTGCAAAGTAATAATAACAAAAGAACCATTCTATTTTCATTTGGCAATAAATACTAAAATAGTATGAAATACATTATTTCTTTTTAAAAACTGGGGTGGCCTAATAATTATGGCCGGTAGTGTACCTTTCTAGAAAATTAATATCAGCCAAAGATAATTATTGAAACATTTATTAGAACGATTAGGTATCGATAGAGTTCACCATTTTTTATTGAACAAGTAGTTTCTGTTGAAATTTGACCATAAACCATTAGAAGTTATTTTAAGCCATTAAAAAGAGTTACCTAAAGTTACATCTTTTAGAATTTTAAGATGCCTTTAACATCAATTTTGAATATGCGAAAGAAAATGCTATTTAACATGTTGATACTCTATCAAGACTAAAAATCAACAATAAATGATTCAAAAGATCAGACAATTCAAAAGATAAAATATTGCACTCGATTGAAACTGATGCTTTACCCGTAAACCATCTTGCATTTGAAACTTTACAGGATCCAGTATTAAGCAAAATTGCAAAAAGAAGAAAAAGAAACAAACGGAATGATTGTTTTGGAACAGAGGGACTGTATAAAAAGATGAGGCACAAGAGAAGATTCTTAAATGCAATAGAGATATTTTAATACCACCAGAAAGATTAAGGAAAGATGTGTACTCAATGATGTCCATTATGGAATAACAGCAACACACAGATTAAAAAAAAAAAACATTTTTTTTTACAATCATATCGCCCCAAGCAAGGCATTTTACAGCCACTGTTTTGCAGCGGGTTACATAAGAGGAAAATTATGAGAAAGAGTGACAGGTTATAAGGGGTCTCAGGAAGTGGATAAGAAAAGGATGACTGTGGCCATAAAGTGAGGGATCAGTTTATAGATTGATTGTAATTTAGAATTGATCCCCCACTTTATATCCACATTATAATAGCATAGAACTTTTTTATAATCATATCGCCCCAAGCAAGGCATTTTGCTGCCACTGTTGTGCAGGGGGTTACATAAGAGGAAAATTATGAGAAAGAGTGACTGGTTATAAGGGGTCTCAGGAAGTGGATAAGAAAAGGATGACTGTGGCCATAAAGTGAGGGATCAGTTTATAGATTGATTGTAATTTAGAATTGATCCCCCACTTTATATCCACATTATAATAGCATAGAACTTTTTTATAATCATATCGCCCCAAGCAAGGCATTTTGCTGCCACTGTTGTGCAGGGGGTTACATAGGAGGAAAGTTATGAGAAACAGTAACTGGTTATAGGTGGTGTCAAATAGTGGACAAGAAAAGGATGACTGTGGCCATAAGGTGAGGGATCAGTTTATAGATTGATCGTAATTTAGAATTGATCCCCCGCTTTATGTCTACATTATAATAGTATAGAATTTTTTTTTATAAATCACATCGCCCTAAGCAAGGCATTTTGCTGCCACTGTTTTGCAGGGGGTTACATAGGAGGAAAGTTATGAGAAAGAATGACAGGTTATAAGGGGTCTCAGGAAGTGGATAAGAAAAGGA
Organism: Ascarosepion bandense; assembly: GCA_037127315.1. Classification (NCBI taxonomy): domain Eukaryota; kingdom Metazoa; phylum Mollusca; class Cephalopoda; order Sepiida; family Sepiidae; genus Ascarosepion; species Ascarosepion bandense. Next base: position 3,824,320 of record JBBBDQ010000299.1, on the reverse strand, counting down.
TGACTGTGGCCATAAAGTGAGGGCTCAGTTTATATATTGATTGTAATTTAGAATTGATCCCCCACTTTATATCCACATTATAATAGTATAGAACTTTTTTTATAATCATATCGCCCCAAGCAAGGCATTATACTGCCACTGTTGTGCAGGGGGTGTACATTGGAAGAAAGTTATGAGAAAGAGTGACAGGTTATAGGGGGTGTCAATTAGTGGATAAGAGAAGGATGAGAATACTGATGAGAGTGGAGTGGACGGAGAAAGGGGCATGAGAGAGAGAGGAGAAAGAAAGAAAGAAAGAATCATAGGATTTTTTTAATAATCATATTGTCCCAAGCAAGGCATTTTACTGCCACTGTTGTGCAGGGGGTTACATAGGAGGAAAGTTATGAGAAAGAGTGACAGGCTATAAGGGGTGTCAGGGAGTTGGTAAGAGAAGGATGAGAATATTGATGAGAATGAAGTGAACACAGAAATGAGCATGAGAGAGAGGATGCAGGTTAGTGAGAAAGGAGATGACTATTAACTTTACATTTAAATTCTTGGAGATTGTAGCTGTCGGGAAAGCAAGTAAACGGAAGGGAATTCAACAAGCGGGAAGTGCGAGAAAAGAAGCTGATGGAGTAGAATTAAAAACATGGTGGCCAGAGTATTCTTGTGATGTAGAAAAATATAATCTTGGAATTATTTCGAACAATTGTTCTCGTCTTGGTTGATGTTGTAATAGACAACGTTTTGACCAACTACCCTCTGGTCATCATCAGGTGTTCATTGATTGGCCAATATGGATTATCTTGTTGATTATTGCAAAATATTCTGGAAATCAATGGACACCTGATGATGACCTGAGGGTACTTGGTCGAAACGTTGTGTCTATTACAACATCAATATCAACCAAGATGAGAACAAAAGTTCGAAATAATTCCAAGATTATTGAAAATTACTCATCTTAGAAATAAATACAAATTATGACAAGTAGAAAAATATGCTAAAAAAAGAAAAAAAAACAAAATATATAAAAAATACAAAAAAAAAAATAACAACTTTTGGTTAACCAAAATACACTTATGACCATCCCCTAAAATAGGAAGAGCCATGGACCCATGTCAATATGGATTATATGTATGTTAAAGGCATAAGACTATTTTTTAATTTTAGTTGACTAGTGAAAACTGAATGCATGGTCACCAGCAAAAGGTGCAACCCAAAATGCCAAATACAGGTGGGGGATACCAGAATCAAGTAAGTACAAAAACTTAAATACCTAGGAAGTGTTCTAACAAGTGATGGAAAGTGCGACACAGAGATCCGAAGGCGAATTGGCATGGCAAATGACGCGCTCCAGAACCTGAGTAAAGTACAAACACACAGGAAAATCTCAATAGAAACGAAGAAGAGACTGCTAGACTGCTACGTGATATCAGTTCTTCAATACGGCAGTGAATGCTGGACAATATCATCGAAAATGAGGACAAAACTGGAAGTAGCGGAAATGTGTTTCTACAGAAGTATGCTGCGGATATCGTGGACTGAGCATGCAAGCAACGATGAGGTGTTGGAAAGAATGGCAACAAAAAGGAAATTAATACTGAGCATCAGGAAGAGGCAACTGAAGTTTCTGGGACACGCAATGAGGAAGGAGAGCCTGGAGAACCTGATACTGACTGGACAGATAGAAGGAAAGAGAGACAGAGGAAGGCAGCGGATAACATATTTGCAGGGCCTGATCAGGTGGATGACGGAAAGGGGGTTTCCAAGAGTAACAGGAGCAAACATACTAAGAGCCACAAGGGATAGGGAGACGTGGAGAACCATGATCGTCTACGTCCTGAAAGGACAGGGCACATAGAAGAAGAAGTTTTCTTGGTGGCTTGATGTTGCTAGTGTTCAGGCCATAACCCTAACAACTTCAAGAGTAAAGAGAAATATTTTCCAGAAACCGAGTGTAAAAAATGTTAGTGTCTGACTGCACCAGAATTGTGCTAAAATGTTGTGTTTAAAAACAAATTGGATGACCACTCCAAAATAAAATAAAAAAACCCTTAACCATACTGCCATGGAATTGAAAAGGAATGGTACCGACAGTGAAAAATACATTTTCCCATCCAGAGAAACCGCAGATAGCTACCTATTACTACTGAGTTATCGAACCATTCCACATGCAGGTAGAATGACTGCAAACTCTTATTGCATTGATGGGAAGACAAATTCTTCTTTTTCTTTTATGTGCCCTGTCCTTTCAGGACGTAGGCGATCATGGCTTACCACTTCTCCCTATCCCTGGTGGCTCTTAGCACGCATTCTCCTGTGACACCATGCAACCCTCGTTACATCATCCACTAGCTCAAGCCCATAAATCTAGAATATAAATATATAGAAATTAGCATGGCCACAAAATGAGGGATCAATTTATATATTGTTTATAATATAGATTTGATCCCCCACTTTATATCCACATAATTTCTTATAAAGAGTTGGCATATATAATCTTCTATGTGCCCTGTCCTTTCAGGACATAGGCGATCATGGCTTTCCACGTCTCCCTATCCCTGGCTGCACTTAGCATGCCTTGTCCTGTGACACCATGCAACCCTCGTTCCATCATCCACGTGATTAGGTTCTTCAAATATGTTATCCACTGTTTTCCCCTGTCTCTTTTTGCCTCTATCTGGCCTGTTAGTATCAGGTTCTCCAAGCCCTCTTTCCTCATTGCATGTTCCAGGAACTTCAGCTGTCTCTTCCTGATGCTCAGTATTAATTTCTTTTTTGTTTTCATCCTTTCCAAAACCTCATCATTGCTCACATGCTCGGTCCATGATATCCGCAGCATCCTTCTGTAGAACCACATTTCAGTTGTTTCAAGTTTTTCCTTCATCTTCGAAGATATTGTCCAACATTCACTGCCATATTGAAGAGCTGACATCACATAGCAATCCAATACTCTCTTCTTTGTTTCTCGCGAAATTGTCCTGTTTCTTAATACTTCACTTCTGGAATGCTTCCTTCAGTATGCCAATTCGCCTTCGGATCTCTGTGTTGCACTTTTCGTCTTCTGTTAGAACACTTTTTTTTAGTGGGAGGTGTATGAACCGGGCGATAATAGAGACTATCTACTCCAATTTGAAAAAAACATTAAAAATTAAAAAAAGAAAATAATAATATAAGATAAAAAAGATAAACTAAAATAAAAAGATATCATAAAATCATATCACCCTGAGCAAGGCAGTAACGCCACTGATGTGCAGGGGGCTACGTAAGAGTGAAAAGATTGGAAAAGAGAAAGCCGGAAACCACATCCTAAACGGGGAACAAGGGATGAGCCTCTTCACTTGTTCAATAGACGTGGTTAGAGTGTGAACCGGGCGATAGTTTAGTCTATCTACTCCAGGTATTTAAATTTTTGTACCTGCTTGATTTTAGTATTCGCAACCTGTATTTGGCATATTGGTCTGCTCTTTTTACTGATGACCATGCATTCGATTTTCTTGCAGTTTATTTGTAGTCCTTTTTTGTCACTCTCTTCAGCTACCTTCTGTAGGAGGTCTTGTAGTTTTCTTTCTGTCTGCTATCAGCACTGTATCATCCACATACCTTATGTTGTTTAGATTGTGGCTTCCAATGATGAATCCAGGTATAACTTCTAGGGTCCTCAAAATATTGTCGCTGTACAAGTTGAACAGATAGATTTCCTATAACAATGTCCTATTTGATAAATGAAAAATGTGATATAAAAAAGACAGAGAATCAATTCCCCCAAAAAGCAAACTTTATGGTACAAAAGAGACATAATAAAACTGTAATAACAAATGGTCATAATTTACTGGTTCAGTCTGATAAAAAAAAAACTTGGGACTGAGGGGGAAGAGGTTGAGATGGAAGAAGTAAACCATGAGAAGAAAACAGCGAGTATTTCTGTTGATGAAAGCGAAGAACATGATAGGAAATAAACTATGAAGGATGCACTGATCTGACACGAACATGGGAGATTAAACATAGATTCACAAAAAAAGAACAAAAAAAAACAGAGAGAGAGAGAGAGAGAGAGAGAGAGAGAGAGAGAGAGAGAGAGAAAATCTCTTATACTATAGTTAGAAGTCGAAGATTAACAAAGGCTATAAAACCTCTTCGGTTCTGGGAGGCTGATATATCCCGAAGAGGAATACAGTATAAAATGATCAGTTGAAGAATGGAACTCCACACCAGGAATAAGAAATACAGATTTATTGTACTAATGTACAATTAACAATAATACACATATAGGCAAGCCACGGGTTGGAGCAGAATAGACTATCGAATAGTGAATGCCTTCGTCTAAGACCTTTCTGTATTTACTAACCTTCCCACGCAAGGCCAGATGTGACACATGGTCATTTTATAGTGGGTATTCCCGGCCATATAGCCGGGCCAAAAAATGTCTGTCTATTTTTCCCCAGTCGTGGATCTACCCTTCGGCGGAACCACGACTGGGTTTGTGCTCTCTGCTCGGAAGCAGAGAGCGCCCTCTACCCTAAGGTAGAGAGCTGACAGTGTCATAGAAAAGTCAGGCGAATGCCTAAGACCTTTTCCCTTCTTTGTACTGCTCGTTACCGTCTTTTATAAAGTAGAGCATTCTATTCTCGGGGATGGCAGGATGTTCCACTATAACAGAGGCGCAGTGGGATATGCAAAATAGACTTACTCTATTTATGAATAAAGACAAACAATGGCAAATAAGTAGAATTGCTACTATGACTGGAAGACAACACAAAAGGGAAAACCCAATACTTGCATAAAACTTGGTAAAAGTCAGGGTCCAATTTAAATTGTCCCTCTCTTAAAAATTCAATTTCCCAGTGAAATGATATGCAATTTCATTCCTTGCACAAAACTTTCAAGAGAAATATAATACTTACAAAAATGCACATTTGTTTACCATTAAAACTGAGCTATGAATTCTAAATTCTGACAAAAAACATCACTTTCTTTCCAGACTCACTTGTTTCTTATCTAATAACAAAATATTTGTTCAATTTGTAATTGATTAAATATATTTTTGAATTTGTAGTAATAAGTAATTAACAGGAAAATTTATTTGCAGAAATGGGTTTGCATTTTCAGGATATGATTGACGGCTTGCCACACCTGTACATACGGGACATGGACAAATCCTTTCATTATTTGTCTATATTTCAGAGATGAGGTAGTATTTACAGTAATTACATTATTCGGACTATTATCCTCATCTTTGTTGCCACTTGTACGACGTTTAATAATCGATCATTCTATCTGTCTATATTTCTGAGATGAGGTAGTATTTACAGTATTTACATTATTCGGACTATTGTCCTCATCTTTGTTGCTATTTCTATGATGTTTTGGCCGTTGTACGTTCCTAAGTCGACCAAACATAACGATGAACACAATATGGGAACCACTAACACAGAGTGCCAGAGAAAATCATCAGTGTAAAAAAAATGCAATATGAACTCTGGTAAAACATACTAGAGAAAACCATTAACATCAAAAATACTAGAGAAAACCTTTAACATAAAAAATTGCAATATGAACTCTGGTAAAAAAGAGTTACTGGACATTAGGTTTATAAGTCTCAAAAATTCAGTTGTTCTTGCCTTTAAAACCCAGTGGATATAGACATTGTTTAGTTCCTGTGACTTGACTGAAAGAGTTGTGAGTTCAATATCAGGCTACAGCAGTGGTGAACAAGTAACTTGCAGTGTTATACGTAGATAAGTCACGACTCACCAAAAAGAGGGTCTATTCAAAAGAGATGGATATGATATACTCCAGTGATTGTAATAATGAGTTCTGTTTGAAATTCCTACCAACGGCCGAAACGTTGTACAAATGGTAACAAAGATGAAGACAATAGTCCAAATGATGTAAATCTTTTCCAGTCTCCAAGTTCTCTGTCATGTTGCCACCAGAATGGTGTGACCCTCTTCCTTATTGGAATGAAGGAGGTACTGCTACTTGTTTGAAATCTATATGGAAGAACGCTCATGTCTATGTTTAGCCACAAGACAGAAGCAGCTCTATATCATACAGGAACACAGTAGAGGAAGTATAACAGATACTACACTCTGATCATAGTCTGAAAAGATATGATAATAAGCATTCTCTAATTGTTATCAAAATTTTATATTTTTAGAAATTGTTAAAAACAATCTGTAATAAAGTTAAAACACCTCATCTTTCTGGTTTACCATTAATCATTCAGTATTAATCATTTCGTAAATAAAACATTAATTAATTAAAAACATTAATTAATCTCATTAATCATTCTATTTTGTCAGAGAAAAATCACCTTATTTCCTTTTCTGTCACACCGAGGCTATCTGAATGAGTCCATTTCAACAAGTAAAAAAGGTTAAAATTATCTAGGATACTGCTGTCTCAGAATTTTGGTGGTTCAGTATGTGAAGGCTGATAAAATTATTTTATGCTACAGTCAACCGGTTAAGTGTCATATGTAAAAGATTAGTAAAATAATATAAAGTAGCGGAACCCGTGGAATTTCCACGGAAGGATAATTATGATTTCCTGGAAAAATTTTACTTTGTCATACTACAAATGATAGTAACATCTTCAAACATAAAGGTATTGGATAATAAAAAAACGATAACAAAGAGTGTAATTTTATTAAAATATCTATAAAAATAATGTCCGTAGAAGCTACTTTACTGTGAGAAATTTTGAAAGAGAAAAAGTTTTTTTTATTATAACTGAAAAACTATAGTTTCTATGTCCCTTGTAAACAATTTTATCAAGATTTTTAAAAAAATAATAATTTCAAAAATAATTTCCTTTATTTGTAAATGAGTACTGTTAGTTTCATTAAAATCTGACAATTATTTGATTTTTGCGAGAATTTCCAAATGAATGTGTTTGCCACTAAAAATTAGTGTGTGATGCAATCATTACGTTTCCATTGTAAAACAGTCGTAACGTTTCTTTAGCCGCGAACTCAAATCAAAACAAAACTTTCTGACAAAATTTCAAAAATGTTAGAAGAGATTAAAATATCTCAAAAAATAATTAAATTTACTTTAAAGGCTCCTGTGTCTATTGTAAACAGAAAAGACCAACTGAGTAATGGTCAAGGATGTAAAAGGGGTCAGAAATTTTATTAGGTTGCGTATATGACAACAAACCTACCTATTTTTATTATAATGTACATTCAGTCAGTTAAGTGCCATACGTGAAACACGCTTGGGCGATCATGTCCCGAAAGACTGACTGGGCAGAAGATTATCCCGCAGTAGGTTGCCATTGCTTTCTGCGGTAGACTGGTTGCCGACCAAGGCTATAGAACCCAATCTGTCCTGTTATTTAACCCATAACTGGAAGGAAGAGACGGATTAATACCTTTCCCAAGGGTATTTGCGCGTAAGTGAATGCAATGAATTCGGCTGGAATTCGAACTCGGCTCAGCGATTTTTCGTTCCGAGCCGATATCCACTTTACCACAACGCACATCAATATTGTACATTACACACACATATAAACACACACAATCTACAACCACTAGCTTTAGCTGCTACTGATACGATAATGCTATAAGCACTCTCCTCCTACTCTTTCACTCTTTACTACCCTTCCGTTTGGCAAAAGTGAACAAAAGGCTGAGGAGAGTAAAAGGACAGAGGGGAAGAAAAAGCTTGTGCAGAAAGTGTGGTGTGAGGGACGGAGGAACTAACTAACAAAGGAAGGAACAAGCAGAATTATAATATAAATGGTTTGTTTGTGTCAAAAATATTTTAAATTCTAAGAGATCAAGTTAATGGATATCATAGTTAAAGTTTTAAGAAAACAATTTCAATTACATTGTTGAAAAAGGCACAAATCCATCTTTTCTTCTCCCACCTATGAGTAAAATAGCAGTTCTTTAACTTTAGCTGAGGGAAATATTTCTAGGAAAAGAGAAGACTTAGAATTGAAAACAGGACCAGATAAAGTAAGAGAGATAAGCTTGAAAACAAATTCACCTTAAGAAACCTACTTACTACTGAAACTGTAATAACAACACCATAGTGTAGTGTGGTTGCAATCCAATGGTCCACAAAAAGAATGCAAGATGTAACTTAAATGGTGGAATAAAAATAAGATTTTACCAACTTGGGAAACCTGAAAAGTAGAGCAAGTTTCCACAACCAGAACTGAATTAAAACAATTTACTTTGCCAGAACATCTTGTGCGCCCAAATACCATCAATCTGAAGAGACGTTGTTTTTAGAAGCAAATCCTGGGGAATACCTTTGTTGATTGCTCAGACACTCAGACTTGATGGGTATTAATTTTGGGAATACATGGTCATCAGCAAAAAGAGCCGCCCTAAGTGCCAAATACAGGTGGAGGATGTTAAAATCAAGCAGGTACGAAAATTTAAATATCTGGGAAGTGTTCTAGCTGAAGACGGAAAGTGCAACACAGAGATCCAAAGGCAAATTGGCATGGCAAGTATGGATTCCAGAATCTGAGTAAAGTATTAAGACACAGGAAACTTTCACTAGAAACAAAGAAGAGAGCACTGGATTGCTATATGATGTCAGTTCTTCAATATGGAAGTGAATGTTGGACAATATCATCAAAGATGAGGAGAAAGTTAAGCAGCGGAAATATGGTTTTACAGAAGCATGCTGGATATAAAGTGGGGGATCAGTTCCATATTACAATCAATATATAAACTGACCCCTCACTTTATGGTCACATCAGCTTCTATACATTTACATTCCTGAGATCCAAAAGCACAAGGATGCATTCCAGGAGCTGAGAAGAGTCTTAAGAAACAGGACAATTTCACTAGAAACAAAGAAGAGAGTACTGGATTGTTATGTGATGTCAGTTCTTCAATATGGCAGTGAATGTTGGACAATATCATCGAAGATGAAGGAAAAACTTGAAGCAGATGAAAAGAAGGATGCTGCGGTTATTGTTGACCAAGCATCTGGGCAATGACGAGGTGCTGGAAAGAATGAAAATGAAAAGGAAATTAATATTAAGCATCAGGAAGAAACAACTGAAGTTTCTGGGACACACAATGAGGAAAGAGGGCTTGGAGAACCTGATACTAACAGGCCAGATGGAGGGAAAAAGAGACAGAGGAAAGCAGCGGATAACATATTTGAACTGACCTGAGCACGTGGATGACAGAACGGGGGACTGCAAAACGTCACAGGAGAAAGCGTGCTAAGAGCCACCAGGGATAGGGAGACGTGGAAAGCCATGATCGCCTACGTCCTGAAAGGACAAGGCACATTGAAGAAGATATATGCCAACTCTTTATAAGAAATTATAACCTGGGTATAAAATGGGGGATCAATTCTATATTATAATCAATATATAAACTGATCCCTCATTTATTGGCCATGCTAGTTTCTATACAATTATATTCTAGTTTTATGAGCTTGAGCTATTGGATGGCAGAGCGGGGTTTGGGTGGTTTAACAGGAGAAAGCGTGCTAAGAGCCACCAGGGATAGGGAGACGTGGAAAGCCATGATCGCCTACGTCCTGAAAGGACAAGGCACATAGAGAGAGAGAGAATGTTAAAAATAACTTTCACTTAACTATATTTTACGCTATTTTAAGTAAATCAAGACTGGTACAAGGTTGCATTTCTAAGACAAACAGAAAAATGACACTTTCACACTTAAATAAGTTTATTAAATACTTTTACCAAAGAAATAATTTGGAAAAAAATACATAAAATGTGATAACACTATTAATAAATTAAAAGTAGATCAATTTTCATTTATTTGAAATTAAAATAAATTAAAATTGAGATAAAATTTGGTGACAAAAGATTCTGAATGGAAGTGAAATAGTTTAACCAACTATTGATTTTGTCTGTTGATTTTGTTTTCAACTCTCACACCACCTAATTAATTAAATCCTTTTAAAATCTGTCTACCTTTCATCCATGCTTAGAAGATTGCTGTCACATATGGTCCAGTGGCCCTGCTATTTACCTTGAGTTCCTTAATAAAATCCAAAAAACAATCAGCAATATTCTCCGTCCTTATCTGGCAATTCAGCTTCAATCACTTTCCCACCACTTTAAACTTATCTCTCTCCATCTTTTCTATAAATGAAGCTGCTATCTATTAACCATCACAGACAATCGCTCCTAGCCGCCTCATTAGCATGGATCAGGCTAGTCTCCCTGAAAGCAAAACACTGAGCCTCCTTAGGTTAACTCTCACAACAGACCTCAAGTGGAATGACTACATCAAACCCATAGCTAAATCAGTTGTTAAGGTCGGTTCTCTGTTCAAGGCCAGGAATTTTTTTCCGTATGTAACCACCCTGCGCATTTATAAATCAACCATCCGCTCATGCATTGAATACTGCTTCCATATAATGGTCGGGTGCTCCTGCTATTCACCTAGGGGTCCTTGACAAAATTCAACGGAGAATTTGTAATGTTATCGATCCCGACTTGGCAGCTAAGATACAGTCACTTTCTCACCGGCGCAATGTGACTTCCCTGTGTCTCTTCTACAAATACTTTCACAGCTTCTGCTCCAATGAACTTACCTCACTGGTGACCCTTTGCATGAATTTACTCAAACCACAAAATTAACTGTGTCCCACCCTTTTACTGTGAAACCAATAAATTGTAAACGCAACTTTTACTCCACCATCTTCTTTCCTCGCACTTCCCGCCTGTGGAATTCCCTTCCATTTACTTGCTTTCCCGACAGCGACAATCTCCAAGAATTTAAATGTAAAGTCAATAATCATCTCCTATTTCACTGACTTCCATCCTCTCTCTCATTCTTCTTTCTCCGTCCACTCCACTCTCATCAGTATTCTCATCCTTCTCTTACTCACTTTCTGACACTCCCTATAACCTGTTACTCTTTCTCATAACTTTCCTCCTATGTAACCCCATGCATACCAGTGGTAGTAAACTGCCTTGTTTGGGGTGATATGATTATAAAGACTATACTTTTGTGGTTATTGTTTTGATGAGCTCTTTGATATGATACCTAGACAGTACTAGACTGGTGTCAAGATCTCATCATCTTACAGTTCAGCTGGCTAGATAATCAGTAAATTCTATGCTAACAGTTGCTTTTCTTACACGTCTCCTTTGTGGAACTCTCTTCCAGCTCCATACTTTCTAGCCAACTTTAATCTGCAAAGATTTAAATGAAAATGTCAATCACTATCTACTGTCCTCCTGATTACTCTTTCCTCTTCCCGATCATTATTAATGTTTCTGTCTCTAATTTTCCCCCACACAGTAATCCCTTGTGTCTTAGTGGTTTTTTTCTGCCTAGTATAGGGTGAAACCGATTAAGAAATATGTATATATATATATATATATATATATATGTATTTGTTCCAAACCATTTAAGTTACTTGCTAAAGACAAAAAGGTTTTTCAAATATTTGCGGAAACCTTGAAAAAAGAAAAAAAAAAAAAGGACTGTAGACACAGCAAACCAGATCTGACACAAAAATACAATCACATACACTTGTGTTTTTTTTTTACTAGCGGTATAGCCCGGCGTTGCTCGGGTGTAATGAAAGCTTTAAAAATAATCCATGGTCCTGGAGCTCAGACTCTTTGGACGTTGGCACAAAAGATTAAAAAGCAATAGTTGTTTCCAGTTAAAGAGAAACCGTAGACTGAAAGAAAAATGAATGGATGTAAGTCAAATTTTGATTTCCTGGTATCGATATCAAATAAGTTTTTTTCGTTGTAAACTGAATTTCGAAGGCTAAATAAGTCCTCTGAGTAAATGGTATCATGGCTGAGACTAAGAACTACAATTAAAACTACTTAGAGCCAAATCCCGAAGCAAAAACTAAAATAAAAGGGCTGAAAAAAATACAGACATACAGGGAGATAAACAGACACACACACAAACATCTTGCCTTTTATAGATATATATTATCGATTTTCTGCACTATTGTAAGAACTGCAACCTTGAAACTTTTGAATATCGTTTCTTATATATTTGTCTATGAGTGTATCAAATTTGATTAAAATCGGACCACTCCTTCTATAACTCGATTTTTTTGATTATCAATTTTTGATATTTATCCGAGGTACCTCGACACAAAACCTAGCTAAGGACACTGGCAGACGCTTATAGTACAACTGTGTATATTTTCAAGAAAATCGGTTCAGCCGTTTCGGAGTCTATAGGTAACGAACACACACAGAGACAAAGTTCCATTTATAAATAAGTTTAGACTAGTCACATAATACATTTACACACATTACATTAAGATGACTTAAGCTATTCAAAACATGAAATTAGTTAAATTTGAGTGAGTAGATAATTCATGGCAAAAGTTTGATAATTTTATATATATATATAAAAAAGAAACTTTTAGACAGAAAATATTTGGTGAAGTACTAATCAACTCTAAATTAGTCATGCATCTCGCATTATGGGGTTTTATTTAGATTCTTAGGTCAACTGCTGCAGTTTTAACAATTATTGCTGAAAGACTATTTCAAGCTTTAAAATGGTGAACCTCAGGCTGTTGCTTTGGACATCTCAAAAGCATTTGACATGATTTGGCATGACAGTCTTCTTTGGAAGTTGAAAGGTCATGGTATTTCAGGACAAATTTTTGACTGTTTCAATATTTCTTATCAAATCAGAAAATGAAAGTTGTTCTGAATTGCTACTCTTCTAGGTTATTCTGCAGTGACGCAGATACCCCCCACCCCCACCCAGGACAGCTCTATTCTTGGACCTATACTGTTCCTAATTTTCATCAATGACCTTTCTCAAGTTACCAGTTCTCAACTCAGTATCTATGCTGATGATACTATTTACACCTGTATTAACAACAGTAAAGAGGAGTTATAACTCTGAGTACCCTCTAGCTCTCTCCCCTCCCCTGTATAACCTTCTCTTTCTCTCCACCTATGTATCTGTCATCGCACCTGCTTTCTCACTCCTCGCTCTTTTCTAATTAATATTTATACATTTATGTAGCCCCCTGCACATCAGTGGCGTTTCCGCCTTGCTCGGGGTGAAATGATTAAAAAAAAAACCCCAAAAAACTATGTATAGAAAAATAATCATAAAATTGAGAAACAGCAATATGTGGAAACAAGCAAATGAGTATAATTTATTATTTGTGTAAGAATCTTATAGAACAACCAGCCAGTAATCAACTAGAATAGAAGTTGAGTCTAAATATTTATTTTGTATAAATATACAAAACTGTGGTACATGTCCGAAAAGGGGATGAGTAGAGGTTGGTTCTCGGTTAACTATCCTATATCTAGCTAAACACTATCACGATCCATTCACTCGTTACAATTTGCTCAATCACCAAAAGAACCCATCCATCGTCTCCCAATCCTTTATACACCACAATACCACATATTTACGAGGGGCACCTAAAAACGGGGGAAAGCCCATGACAATAAAAATGTATTTATATACAATATAAAATATAATTTAAGAAGTTGAGTCTAACTGACAAAAAACCACCAGGGCAAATTGGTAGGTGGTTTAAATAATAACCTGGGAATTCCATTCTGTTACAGGCAAGTCTATTCTGTAAGCAGTGATTGGCTGATAATTTTAGTGTGTACATTGAGCTCCATAAATATTGAGCACAATATCCACCATTTGTCTTTGGGCCACATAGGGACATGTATTCAGTTACAACCCTGTTTATCTTTGTCTGCCAACTGGACGCTAGTTGGACACATCAGGAAGGTGAGTCTCATACTCTTGAATATTCACCTTCCTACAGGGAGATAAAAGAAGACTACCATGTTGAAAGGTAAGTTATTTGACTTCTACATCTCCCTCCTCTCGTAGTTGCCGCTGGTGGTGGAAATCAGTTCTTTATCGCCTGGGCGATTATATGGGAGGATTTGGGATAGAGCTCTTGGGATTCTAGTTCGTGATAACAGTGACTGAGTAGGGCCTTGGGATACCAGGTCACTTTGCAAAGTAATGCTGCCATTTCCAGATTTCTCATCAGATTGATGTCGCCTACATATATCTGTGATCGTTGCTCCAGGGGACATAGGCCAAGGACTACCAATGTTGAAAGGTAAGTTATTTGACTTCTACAATCTGGTTGTTATGTAGTGTTTCAGACCATGTGAGACAGTAATACTGAATAAAACTATGGGCCTGGGGTCAAATATAGATCCAATATGAATTGGAATCCTATAAAATGATAAGATAAAGAATAACAAGTGTTACGAGGATGCATTTATATATAATAACTAGGAGTATAGCCCAGCGTTGCTCGGGTGTAATGAAAGCTTTAAAACTAATCCATGATCCTGGAGGTCAGACTCAGCCTAAAGAATATTTGTGTGAAGTTTGGTGAGAATCGGATAAAAATTGTGGATTTGTATAAAGGACATATAGACAGATAAACAGACACACACACACAAACATCTTGCCTTTTATATATTATCGATTTTCTGCACTATTGTAAGAACTGCAACCTTGAGACTTCTGAATAAATAGTTTCTTATGTTTTTGTCTATGAGTGTATGAAATTTGATTAAAATCGGACCACTCATTCTATAACCCGATTTTTTCGATTATCGATATTTATCGGGGCTACCTCGACACAAAACCTAGCTAAGAACACTCGCAGAGTACATCTGTGTAAATTTTCGAGTCTATAGATAACGGACACACACACACAGAGTTCCATTTCTAAATAAGTTTAGATAATAATAATAATAATAATAATAATAATAATAATAATAATAATAATAATGTCTAAAAAGTTGTAGTAAGGGATTCCATTGAGTCCTACTTGTTATTACAGAAAAAGTTTAATTCATGAAGTAGTCGTAAAAATAAAAAAAATAGAAATAGAACGTTTTCGAAGATGCCCGAATGTTCCAGTAAAATCGAGAGAATTCTAAATGTTCTAAAAATATGCAAATTAGGTGTTAGCCCCTATAAAAATAGATTTTGGGAAAAGAGTAGTTAGTTGTTAACAAGATTTGCTGACATTATCAACTCCGGCCTGATTATGGATCTGTGCATCTAACTGAAAGAATCTCTAAGAAAAGTTGCCGACCAACTAAAACTTGAACGAGAAACTCATGGTACTAAAAGGGTAAATCGATATTTTTGTCTCTTTTATTGACCAAACTAAGAATTATTCTTTATATACACATTTGAGGATTTCCTAAAAGTATAGCACTTAAACTTCTCCGCTATCTTAACTGGGTAAAGATAATGACGCCTTCCTTCCCCTTCGTAACACTTACCCGTCACTCTGCCAGTAGTAAACTCTGTTTTCTGTTTTGAATGCAAAAATTGTAAATTTTGTATATATATCATTTTGTGTTTGTCGTAAATTAAATATCTGAGTTTTCGTCAATCATTATTTTTTTGTGTCACACTTAACATGTAGCACAAGTAATATGTATACAGCCGTTCTTTATAGATGTATTTACCGTTTTTTATAGATGTATGTAATGAATGTCCAGATCAGTCAGTTGAGTGCCTTACGTGATACACGCTTGGGCGATCATGTCTCGAAAGAGACATGACTGACTGGGCAGAAGATTATCCCACAGTAGGTTGCCATTGCTTTCTACGGTAGACTGGATGCGGACCAAGGCTATAGAACCCAATCTGTCCTGTTATTTAACCCATAACTGGAAGGAATAGACGGATTAATACCTTTCCCAAGGGTAATTGCGCGTAAGTGAATGCAATGAATTCAGCTAGAATTCGAACTCGGCTCCCCGATTTCTCATTCCGAGCCGATATCCAATGCACCACAACGCACATCCAGATAATTTACTTTAAAAAAAAAGAAGTGTTGGCTTCTCTTACCTCAAATGTTTGTTCAATGCTAAGAGATAAATAGTCTTGGAATTATTTCTAACTTTCGTTCTCATCTTGGTTGATGTAGGTGTTATAATAGACACAATGTTTCAAACAAGTACCCTCTGGTCATCATCAGGTGTTCATAGATTGGCTGATGTGAATTATTTAGCTGATTATTGCGAAATATCATGTGAAATCAATTATTGTTCTTTCATCAGTCAATCTATGGACAGTATAATTAATTTTTTTAAAATTATGGATTTCTTTGTGAACACAACAACAGTCAGTCAGATAAAGTCAAATTGGCAGCTGATATCAAGGATAACTTACATTCTGCTGTTAGCTGGAGTAAAGAATGTCTTGTTAATTTTAATGCTATCAATCATCTGAGAGACTCCCTTCTGCCATTTTATTATTTAGAAGAGTGACTCATTGTGCCTTCTCAGGCCAATTTTCACTAATATGAAGTTGTTGGTTGGTTGTTATGTTTTTATGGCATATCAACCTCAGCGGGTCATTTATTGCCAACTAAATTTTATTTATTTTTTGCTGGTAATACCTTTTCCTTTCAACAATTTATTGTTGTTTTTATATAAGTTTTGAGTCTAGTAATACTTTTTTTTTCTTTTCGAGTATCAAGATTAATTGGGATTTGTTTTTTTAAGGGCAGGGTTCCCAAGTCCTACCCTGTTATTTAACCCATAACTGGAGGGAAGGGACGGATTGATACCTTTCCCAAGGGTACCAGTGCTTAAGTGGATGCAGGGTATTCAACTGGAATTCGAACTCGGCTCACCGATTTTTCTTTCCGAGTCGATATCCACTGCACCACAACGCACATCCGTCATTATACGCTTACAGCACCTGGTATTCCCAAGCGGTCACCCATCTAAGTACTGACCAGGCTCAACGTTGCTTAACTTCGGTGATCGAGCGAGAACCAGTGTATTCAACGTGATATGGCCGTAAGCCGATAAGATGTGGAAAGATTCTTTTGAATCCATCGTTGTCTGCCGCTAGGAAAGTTGTTTCACTCTGTCATGCTAGACAATTTTTCTTGCCAGAAGTCTACCATTTATCTGTGTTTTGAATATTGCTGCCACATATGGTTTGGTGCTCCTCCTATACTTTAGAGATTTTTGATAAAATCTAAAGAAAAATCTGCAATATTATTGGTCCTGACCTGGCATGTTACCCACCACCATAATATAGTTTCCCTGTGCCTTTTCTCTAAATAGCATCATTGTAATTATTCTGATTAACAGTATTTCTTCAGACTATTGTTCTCATTTTTGTTACCATTTGTACGACGTTTCGGCTGTTGTATGCTCCGGCCTTCTTCAGGTGCTAGGAATTTCAGACTGAATCCTTTATTACAATCACTGAGATATATGAACTTCATTCCTTGCGTAATGCCTCGATTAGAAGTCATGATTTATCTCCCTCTAACCCTGCGAGTTACTTGTTCCCCACTGCTATAGCCTGGTATTGAACTCAAAACTCTAAGAGTCAAATTAGGAACTAAATAATGTTTATATACACTGGGCCATGTGGTGAACAAGTAACTTGCAGGATTAGAGTGAGATAACTCATGACTTCCAACTGAGGCTTTACGCAAGGAATAAGAATGATATACCCCAATGATTGTAATAAAGGGTTCGGTTCGAAATTCCTAGAACCTGAAGAAGGCCGGAGCGTACAACGGCTGGAGCGTTGTACAAATGGCAACAAAGGTGAGGACAATAGTCCAAATAATGTAAATACTATCTCATCTCAGAAATATAGAAAATATCCTGATTAATTTTCCGCTGTGGTACCTAGACTTTATGAATTTAAGTGTAGTACTAGATTTACAGCTAGGTCTCATCATTTTACAGTTGAAATGGTTCGATGTAACTGTAAGTTCTATTCTAACTCTTTCTTCTATTGCACTTATCATTTGTGGAACTCTTTTCTGGCTTATTGCTTCCCAGTCAGCTTGGATTTTCTTATATTATAATGTAATGTCAATTGTTGTGATTTTAATTCTTGCTTTTTCGATGTTCTCTCTCCTTAACATTTCTTTTTAATTCTCAAGAAATCAGTAACCCCCTTGTGTCTTAGTGACTTTGTTTGCCTTGTTTGCTGGTAATGGTGGTGTGTGTGTGTGTGGGGGGGGGGGAATATTAAAAAATCATATGAAAATTTGAAGTACTGATTATTATACTTTATTAATTAATTGATGGGTTGAATGCTGTTCTTTTAAATTGAGTTTCTTAATTTTTGAGCTTGTATTTTCTAAACAACATTAATCTTGGAGAGATGAAAAAATTGAAAAAAAAAAACATCAGGTGTAGAGTAAATGTTTTGTTTTTAAAGTTAACCTATGATTACTTGAAATTTAGCATTTTTTATTTAAATTTTGTTTTTGTAGCCATTTTAAAAATAGAAAATAATATTTTTGTTTTGTCAACGCTCTTCCTGGAACTGTCTTTAGAAATATATTGCTTTTATTAAATAAAAGGCAGCTTTTAAACAGCATTCAATTCTCCTATTGTATTTTTAAATCTATATTTTCCATTTTCTTTCTGTTTTAAATCTGTCCAAAGTTATGAAGAAGATGCAAAACATACTTGTTCAGGTGATTGTAAAAGTTCCCAACATATTTGCCCTCCAGTAATTAGTTAAATAACAGGGCAGATTGGGTTCTATAGCCTTGGTTGGCAACCAGTCTACCGCAGCAGGTATTGGCAACCTGTTGCAGAATAATTAAAATGCCTGAGGTCTATACAGGGTAGGACTTGGGACCCTGCCCTTAAACAAATCCCAACGAATCTTTTTCCATCGCTTGGCGGGGAAGCCGGCTCAACCCGACCACGGTGAATGCCGAAACAGGTACAGGTTTTTTTTTGTGAACCAGACACTAAATAAATAAATGAAAACCTGTTTTTTTTAATTGGAAATGTTTTATACAGCTGTTTTATAAGAGTTATTATGTAACATTTGCAGTTGAATTACTTGAAATTAAAGAATAAAAATCCTCCAAGTTCTAGAATTAGAAACTTATAGAATTAGTGTTCAGGACAAATATACTAGTCAGTCAGATCTTTGCAGTCATCATCCTTGATAGAATCCCAAAATGAATCTGCAATGTCATTGGTCCTGACCTGGCATCACAGCTTTAGTTGCTTTCCTACCACCTTTTCCATAAATACTTTCATGGTAATTGTTCTGATGAGCTCTTCTCTATGACTTTATGGATTTAAGCACTATACTAGATTAGGGATGTGCATTGTGTTGCAGTGGATATCGACTCAAAACGATAAATCGGAGAGTTCAAATTCAAGTTTAATTCCTTGCATTCTCTTATGCACGCACAAATACCCTTAGGAAAGGTATTAATCTGTCTCTTCCCTCCAGTTATGAGTTAAATAACAGGACAAATTATGTTCTATACCCTTGGCTGGCAACTAATCTACCGCAGAAAGTAATGGCAACTTACTGTGGGATAATCTTCTGCCCAGTCAGTCATGTCTCTTTCGAAACATGATCGCCCAAAGCGTGTATCACGTATGGCACTTAACTGACTGACTGAATATAATAGTTGTAATCATGATTAAAGCTTCTAATGGTCATAAAGTGGGGGATCGTTTTTCTATTGTTATGAAGTAATAAACTGATCCCCCACTAATTATTATTTAATAATATAATACATTTCTTCCCCTTTAGCTATGAAAAAATAACAAGTCAGATTGGGTTTTATAGCTTTGGCTGGCAACTAGTCTACTACAGAAAACAATGGCAACCTACTGTGGGATAATCTTCTGCCCAGTCAGTCATGCCTCTTATGAGACATGATCGCCTAAAGCGTGTGTCACGCATGGCACTTAACTGACTGATTGACTAGATTAGCAGCAATATATCAGCATAATGCAGTAGAAATAACTAGATATAGCCATAGTTCTATACTCACAGTTTCTTCTATCACACTTCTCATTTGTGGAACTCTCTTCAGACTCCTTGCTTCCTTGTCAAGTTTGAGCTTCAAAAATTGAAATGCAATGTTAATCATTACCTTTTGTCTTAATTTATTTTCTTTTATTGTTCTCATTAAAGTTTTACATCCAGTCGGGTACCCTTGCAGTTCACCTTGGTGTTCTTGACAAAATCCAACGGAGCATCTGTAATGTGGTAGTTGTGCAGGCCGACTGCATTCACTCTCTCACCGGCATTATGTGGCTACCCTGTGCCTCTTCTACAAATACTTTCACAGCTTCTACTCGAATGAACTTAACTCACTGGTGCCCCTTATGTATGAATTTACACAAGCTACTAGACTAGCAACTAGGTTCCACCGTTTTACTGTGAAACCGATAAAATGTAACCGTAATTTCTACTCTGACAGCTTCTTTTCTCGCTCTTACGCCTGTGGAATTCCCTTTCATATACTTGTTTCCCTGACAGCTACAATCTCCAGGAATTTAAATGTAAGGTCAATAGACATCTCCTATCTCACTAACTCGCATCCATTCTCTCAAGCTCTTTTCTCCATCCACTCCACCCCCATTACACTGGTATTCTCATCCGTTTATTACCCTCCTCCTGACATCTCCTATAACTTAACCCTCTTTCTCATCACTTTCCCCTATGTAACCCCCTGCACAACAACAAAAGTGGCAGTAAAACTGCCCTGCTTTGGGTGAAATGATTAAAAGAAAACAAAAAAAAAAAAAAAAAAAAAAAACCCAAAAAAAACAACATTGGTTGAATGATGAGAAAGAGGAACAAGTTACAGGGGTGTCAGAAAATGAGTAAGAGAAGGATGAGAATACAGGTGTGAAGAGAGTAGAGTGGAAAGGAAGAAGAACATGATACAAGGGTTGTCAGAGAAAGGATGTGAGTCAATGAGATAAGAGATGGCAATTGAAACCTCGTTCCGTCATCCACTACCTCAAGCCCATAAATCTAGAATATAAATATATAGAAACTAGCATGGCCACAAAATAAGGGATCAGTTTATACATTGATTATAATATAGATTTGATCCCCCACTTTATATCCACATTATAATTTCTTATAAACAGTCGGCATATATCTTCTTTTATGCCCTGTCCTTTCAGGTCGTAGGTGATCATGGCTTTCCACGTCTCCCTATCCCTGGTGGCTCTTAGCATGCCTTCTCCTGCTACACCACACAAAACTTTTTACGCCATCCACCTGATCAGGCCCTTCAAATATGTTATCCGCTGCTTTCCTCTGTCTCTTTCCCACTCTCTTTGGCCTGTTAGTATCAGGTTCACCATATTTTTTATAAGGGAGAAAGTATTAATTTTCTTACCATAGAGTTACATGAACTGGTGTTTTATGTAACATTAATATATTTTCAACAAAAAATTATAAAATCTAAACTTATTTATAAATGGAAATTTGTGTGTGTATGTCTGTGTGTATGCGCCCGTTACCTATAGACAACGAAACGGCTGAACCGATTTTCTTGAAAATTTACACAGTTGTACTATAAGCGTCTGCGAGTGTTCTTAGCTAGGTTTTGTGTCGAGGTAAATATCGAAAATCAATAATCGAAAAAATCGGGTTATAGAAGGAGTGCTCCGATTTTAATCAAATTTGATACACTCATAGACAAAGACATAAGAAACGATATTCAGAAGTTTCAAGGTTGCAGTTCTTACAATAGTGCAGAAAATCGATAATTATATATATATATATATGCTTGTGTGTGTATGTCTGTTTATCTGCCTGTATGTCTGTATTTTTTTCAGCCCTTTTATTTTAGTTTTTGCTTCGGGATTTGGCTCTAAGTAGGTATAATTGTAGTTCTTAGTCTCAGCCATGATACCATTTACTCAGAAGATTTATTTAGCCTTCAAAATTCAGTTCACGACGAAAAAACTTAATTTGATATCGATACCAGGAAATCAAAATTTGACTTACATCCATTCATTTTTATTTCAGTCTACAGTTTCACTTTAACTGGAAACAACTATTGCTTTTTAGTCTTTCGTACCAACATCCAAAGAGTCTGAGCTCCAGGACCATGGATTAGTTTTAAAGCTTTCATTACACCCGAGCAACGCCGGGCTATACTGTTAGTATAAGTTATTAGAAAATTTAAATTATGTTGGAGAGTTATGTTTCATTGGGCTTTTTGGTGGAAAGATATATAAGAAAGGCCAATGAAAAGTCGAAACATAGATACGTCATGTGGTAAATCTGTCTTAATCCCAACATTCATTAGTGGGACCGGAAGTACTTACAATAATCATCATCATCATCATTGATGTTGTTAACCTCTGCCTTATAAGATTGTTTATTTTCTTTATTATTTTATAATTTTCCCAGATTACAAAATAAATAATTACAAAGTTTGTTTTGGTTACAGCCCAAGGGCGACAACTCACTTACTTTGTGAAATGAGACATATTTTAGAGTTTGTATTTTTCGTCCTCGCCTTGTTTTTCAAGTTCTTTCTCTTGTATTATTTGTTTGAAAAGCCATGTAATGATCAGTAATTGTTTGATTTCTATTTCTACGGATATCCCTTGATTAGTTGTCACAATAAACTACAAAATGTCAGTGTCTACTGACTTGATCGTTCTATAGTGGCAATAGAAGGCTAACAAGGAAAATTCGATACTTAAATTGTGGGTGCGTTGGCCGGGAGGAGGTTGCGTTTTGCGTGTTCGGATCACGTCGAGGTAAACCACTTTATTGCGGGTTGCTTATCCTTTTCTGTTAGTAGTGGAGAGTCCGTTCTAGTGAAGGGTAGTTGTTTCTCATACAACGTTATAGTAAATCGATCCTCCATTTTGAAACCACTCGCATTGGGATCGCTTTGTTTTTTTTTGGGACTAGTTGTTGCTCCTGTTTTCGTCTTTTTCAAGTTTTTTTCAGTTCTTACGATACCATCTTCTTCGGAAACTCCAAGAATGGCTTTATTCAAAAATTTCGCAAAGGATTCAGTTGTTGAATATGCACAAGCCAAAAAGTTAATTGCATAGGATCGATTTACTATTAGGTTGTATGAAAAACTACCCCCCAATTTTTTTAAATGTTGAAATTTTTACAATTTTTTTTGTCAGTCAGAAATTTTAGGGTTTAATCGATAAGATTGCACTAAAAAAATTAAAAAAAGAAATTGATAATCAACAAATTTATGGGTGGTGGTAATGTCGTACCGGCGAGTGGTTCAAAAATGGAGGATCGATTTACTATAACGTTGGATGAAAAACTGAGCCACTTCTCGCCAAAAAAAAAAAAATTGTTTAAATATTGAAATTTTTCCAATTTTTTTTTGTCAGTTGGAAAGTTTCGGGTGTAATCGATAGGATTGCACTAAAAAAAAAAAAAAGAAAAAAAAACGATGAAAAAACAAATTTAAAAGGTGTTGGTAGTCTCTTTCAGGTTGATAAATTTCTGGTTCCATGGAATCTAAAATTATTTTCCATTCTCTTTTTGTCAGTTTGTGTCTCTCTCTGATTCGTGTAATAACTTTTTTGGATGTAAATGTAATCTAGTTTTCATTTTCCTTCCCATATTTAATACACTGGTACTGACACTTGTTTCTTTAATGGGCGTACTCTGGGGGGCCATTAATAATTGAAATGTATCTGATTGTTCCTAAATTCTCTTAGCTATTTTAATAGCGCTTTCCACTTCTGCATTTGTTTGAAGATGCTGTGGACTTGATTTTATGTGTTTAAATCCATAACTGTTTGTAAAATCTTTGAAAGCGTAACTTGAGAATTGTTTCCCATTATCCCTGACAAGTTCAATAGGAATTCCCTAACGCGAGAAGAATTTTTTAAACTTATAACGCATTCATTTGCCACTGGATTTATCTTTGCTATTTTTATATATCTTAAGAAATGATCTATTGCGGCAATATATTAGTGTCCTTGATGAGTGAAAATGTCTATCAATTCTTTGCTATGGACCTTGAGAAAGTCGTGTTACTTTTAATTTTTCCTTTTTATTTGTTAAACGGCGTATATTACAAAGCGGGTATTTCTTTTATACCCCTCCAACTGATCGGATATTTTAGGCAACTACCGTGACCTTCGTTAAGATAAACAAATAAACACTTTTATATATTTATTGTATTTTGTCATATTTTTTATTGTCATTAATTCGATTTTGAAAATTTTAATCAATTAAACTTGACAATCAGTATCTGCTCTTAAATGAATTGTCTCCCTTTAGCTTGACTACATTTGATGACGTCATATTTGAGTGGAGAGACCTTCTTAACGAAGGTCACGCAACGATACTGATCCTTTGTCACTCTCTCAGCATTTGTTCAGTCCCAAATGACCGTTATGAAGTTTCTGTAATATTTCTGTTCTAAGTTTTTCAGGTATAACAATTCTGGCCTGCAACTATGTTAATTTGGCATGAACTGACAATTCATTCCGATTTGGAAAATATGGTCTCATGCCTTCTTTTATTCTTCCTTCTTTGTGTGTCTATCTATTTAGTATGATATGGATTAGTTCCTGTAATACATGTCTTGTTGAGTGGCTGTTTTTATTTAATTTAATTTCTTACCCAATGTTGCTCTGTTTCTTGCCACGCAGTCTGTGTATATGAAAGAGTGACAGGTTATAGCGGGTGTCAGGAAGTGGAAAAGAGAAAGATGAGAATACTAATGAGAGTGGTTGGTTGGTTGTTTTGTTTTATATGGCAAATCAACCTCGGCGGGTCATTTATTGCCAACTAAATTTTATTTATTTTTTGCTGGTAATACCTTTTTCTTTCAACAATTTATTGTTGTTTTTATATAAGTTTTGTGTCTAGTAATACTTTTTTCTTTTTCGAGTATCAAGATTCATTGGGATTTGTTTTTAAGGGCAGGGTCCCCAAGTCCTATCCTTGTTATTTAACCCATAACTGGAGGGAAGGGACGGATTATACCTTTCCCAAGGGTACAGTGCTTAAGTGAATGCAGGGTATTCAACTGGAATTCGAACTCGGCTCACCGATTTTTCTTTCCGAGCCGATATCCACTGCACCACAACGCACATCCGTCACTATACGCTTACAGCACCTGGTATTCCCAAGCGGTCACCCATTTAAGTACTGACCAGGTTCAACGTTGCTTAACTTCGGTGATCAAGCGAGAACCGGTGTATTCAACGTGATATGGCCGTAAGCCGATGAGAGTGGAGTGGACGGAGAAAGGAGCATGAGAGAGCGGATAAAGAAAGAAAGAAAAAGAAAAAAAAGAAAGAATCGGAGGATTTTTTTTTATAATCATATCGCCCCAAGCAAGACATTTTACTACCACTGTTGTGCAGGGGGTTACATAGGAGGAAAGTTATGAGAAAGAGTGAGAGGTTATAGGGGGTGTCAGGAAGTGGGTAAGAGAAGGATAAGAATACTGGTGAGAGTGGAGTGGACAGAGAAAGAAGCATGAGAGAGAGAGAGAGAGAGAGAGAGAGAGAGGGTGCAGGTTAGTGAGATGGAGATGACTATTGACTTTACATTTAAATTCTTGGAGATTGTAGCTATTAGGGAATATATATATATATATATATTATAATCATATCGCCCCAAGCAAGGCATTTTATTACTACTGTTGTGCAGAGAGTTACATAGGAGGAAAGTTATGAGAAAGAGTGACAGGTTATAGGGGGTGTCAGGAAGTGGGTGAGGGAACGATCAGAATACTGATGAGAGTGGAGTGGACGGAGAAATGAGAGAGAGAGAGAGAGAGAGAGAGAGAGAGAGAGAACGCCAACTAGTGAGACAGGAGATGACCACCGACTCCACATTCAAATTCTTGGAACTTGAACTCACATTCTACTGGTTTCACATCAAAGGGGCGGGAACCAGTTGACAATCCCACGACTCAAACAGGAAGCCAAATTCATCGGAGCAGAAGCCATCTAAAGATTTCACACTAACTTAATCACTCGAACAACGTAATCGTATATTGAAAGGTGGCAATAGCATGTTACTCGCATAAATGTAGGTACCCCCACCCGTTTTCTACCCACGTTTTAAATCAATTTTAAGAAATAAAGATTTCAATCTAGCCTTAATTGAAGAGATTAAATTTACTAATTCCAGTAAGCAAAACAAACCAAAATTCTTGAAATAAAGCTACTCCGAGACCATACCTGCTAGTGCCAGCGCTAACGACTTTAGGTCTGGTTGGATCATAAGATAGAATTGGTGCTTGACTTTGTAATTATTTTGCTTTAAAAAAAAAAAAGAATTCTCTTGTGCGTAACCTCATACAAATACAGTGCTCTTTAATTTAGTAATTCGGTTAATGGTTGTATTTTTTCAAACACATTTGGTAATAATTGATTATACTGATTATACGGCGTAATTCACTTAAATTTGTAGATGCAGGCAACAGCTGAAAGGCTTTTAGTCTTTCCTTGCTGGATGGAATTACGTCTCCAGAAATTGTGTGTCCAAAATATACGAGCCGTGTCTTTCTGAATTCACAATTTTCTTTATTAACCTTCAGTCGGGCTTTTTGTAATGCTTTAAGAACAATTTTTAGTCTTTGTAGGGTGAAAACAATTTTTTTAGTCTTAGTAGGGTGAAACGAGAAAATGAAAGGAGAGAATGTGATCATTAAATTACAACTCGTATAAGTCCGAATTGTAGTTAATTTTTTAAAAAAATTCTTCATCTTTCTCGATAATATGGAGTATCTTAGTGACAAATGCGCGTTTGAAGAGTTTGAGAAAAAAGTTTTGAGTTTAGCTTTTGTTTCATGGCATATCAAGCTCTGTGGATTATTTAATGCCAAAAGGGTGGGGCTTTAAGGTATTTTTTAATGTTCGGGTATAGTGAAAAAGTTGATTTAGTCAGATTTTAATGAATTTTTTTTGTTTTTATTCTTTGTTATTTTCGAAAACTGAAGATGTCTTCTAGTTTATATAGAAGATGTTTTGCTGAGAACATTTTTTTTCCTTCAAAATGTTATGGTAATAATTTTTTCTTCAAAAATGTATATTTTTCTACGAAAGTCTATTTTTACACACACATATATATATATATATAAGTGTATTTTTATACTTTCATAGTGTTTTGACCCCAGTTTGGAGGGTGACTATTTGCTCATAGCTAGGACCCTAACAGGTGCCACCACTCCGGGTTAGGGTGGACCTGAGAACAACAGCAACTAAGAGATGGTTCCATACGCCTCACAACCTCCCAATTAGAGGCCTTGCTACCGGATGCAGTTTACTGTCATGCCCAGGACCCTCGGAAAAAAGAGACCTGAATGAATGCTTTGACAATCAAAGCATTCAAAAGGTATTTCAATTCCTATCTCACTCCTCAAAGGGAAGAAAAAGAAAAATATATACAGGTTAATACTCGCATCCAAGATGAAAAATGCACGCAAAATTCAATTCATGCTTCGTCTTTTTCGTGAATTCAACCAAAAAGTTACTTCTGCCGTCTTAAACAAACGCAGATATGACAAATTAAGGTTGCTTGTTAGCTGCATTTTATTCGGAGCTTACAAATATATAGAGGATTATACCTCATACGAGATGGCTATTGACGTATAGTTTTTCTAGAACCTTAAGACAAACGAAATTTTTGGCAGGCATATTCTAGCTACTCGTCAACAGAAACCTTGCTTGTCTCTAGACGAATTTCTGCAGAAACTTCACAAACTGTGCTTTGAATACGGTTACTCCCGAAATATACCGAGAAGAATTTGTAAGGGACGCATTTATTAACGGTCTAGCTTCGCCCATAACACGCCAGAGACTATATTCAAGAATGGTATCTTGGACCTGATATTTCTTGTATAGTTGAGTTGATGTTATCAGCTCATATGTTCTTTCATTTTCGGACAGGCTTCCCCTTAGATCTGACGTAGAAAAACATGGATGCCTCTAACTACACACCGGGGAACTATGCTTCTGCTGCCACTACTAGTACAGAGCCACGGCCTTCGTTATAGCGAAGGTCGTGACAGAAATTCAAAGGGAAGAAAACATAAGTTGACACATAGCTAAATCTGCTGCTAAGAAGGTCGGTTATCTGTGCAGGGCCAGGAAATTTTCCCCGTCCGAAACAATCCTGCACATATACAAATCTACCATCCACCCGTTCATTGAATATTGCTGCCATATTTGGTCGGGTGCTCCTGCTATCCACCTAGATGTCCTCGACCAAATCCAGCGGATAATCTGTAATGTGATCGATCCCGACTTGGCAGCTAGGATACAGTCGCTTTCTCACCGACGCAGTGTGGCTTCCCTGTGTCT
Source organism: Ascarosepion bandense (assembly GCA_037127315.1). Lineage (NCBI taxonomy): Eukaryota > Metazoa > Mollusca > Cephalopoda > Sepiida > Sepiidae > Ascarosepion > Ascarosepion bandense. Next base: position 3,796,282 of record JBBBDQ010000299.1, on the reverse strand, counting down.
CTTCTACAAATACTTTCACGGCTTCTGCTCCTATGAACTTAGCTCACTGGTTCTCCCTATATACGAGTTTCCTCGAGCCACAAGATTAGCAACTAGGTTCCACCCTTTTACTGTGAAACCGATAAATTGTAAACACAAATTCTACTCAAGTAGCTTCTTTTCTCGCACTTCCCGCCTGTGGAATTTCCTTCCGTATACTTGCTTTCCCAGCAGCTATAAGCTTCAGGAATTTAAATGTAAAGTCAATAGTCATCTCCTGTCTCACTCACTCACATCCTCTCTCTCATTTTTTTTATCCGTCAACTCCACTCATCAGTATTCTCTTCCTTCTCATACTCTCTTCCTGATACTCCCTGTAACTCTTTCTCATAACATTCCTTCTATGTAACCTCCTGCACAACAGTGACAGTAAAATACCTTGCTTGGGGCCACACGATTATAAAAAAATTGCTGCGTCATTTAGCAATGGAATGTCGCTGCGTAACTAATTTTTGTGGAGGACTACTACAAAAAAAAAAAAAAAAAGAAGAGAAAATTAGGACATTATTCAAAAGTGTGTAAATCTAAAAAACAAAGTAGAAGCATAAACGCTGTTATGGATGCAACGAACCTATTCCTCATGGCAGCATCAGTTCCGGCAAGTCTACGACCTGCGACCACTACAGAGTATCCGTTAATAATCACAGGCTAAATGTGTTACTCGACTTGGCAGCTCAGAAAATTTCTTTAACGAGAAGGTTACTTTGACATTTCAAATTGAAATCCGACCACTCAAAGAAAACTCCATGGCTCGGACTACAATGAACACCCAACATTTGTAAACCAACAAATAAACAAGTCTTGCTATAAATATGTTATTCTCAAAATGTTAAAGAACTTATGTAGTGACTTGATACGGGTTCATTACTACATTCTCCCTTTCTATTTTTATTTGGTTAAAAATCCAGACGCTGGGGATGTTTTACCAACCTGGAAGACTTACGAAGTACTGGACAGTCAGCTTTAATTAGTGAATGAGTGGGTGCATAAAGTTCAATTGACTGTCCATTATTATCGATATCAGCGCTGAAGGGACCTCGAAGGTTTCCTTTATTACACCAGGGTTTTGTGTTTTCTGGAATTCAGCAGTTCTGCTAGGGACTTCATATCTGCTTTGCGTGGTGACGCTATTAACGGCAGTAGAGCAAGACATGTAATAGTATCATCTAGTGGTTATGAGTTCGATCTTGCACTTGGTAGTGAGAGTACCAAAAAATCCAACATGAAAGAACAATAACTGATTTCACAGGATATTTCGCAATAATCACCGAGATCATCCATATCAGTCAATCTATGGACACCTGATGATGACCAGAGGGTACTTGGTCGAAACGTTGTGTCTATTATAACACCTATATCAACCCAAATGAGAACAAAAGTTCGAAATAATTCCAAGATTATTGAAAATTACTCATCTCAGAAATATATACCAATTTTGAACCATCCTTCTTTAGCTTGTCTTCATTTGCTCTTATTTCATTGTTTAGTTTCCTGTATTCCGTTCCCTGTCTTGGCATTGTTTTCTGTCTTTTTTTTGCATCAGGTCTAGAATCTCATCTGTGATCCACTCATTTTTCTTCAACGTCTGTTTTCATTTCAGGATGATGTCGTTTTCTGATATCACTAACGCTTTTTTTTTTATTGTGTCATATTTCGAGTTTCCGTTTCTGATCTGTCCCTCGTATTTCTTTCTCACACTTATATTTTATAAGGATTTTCTTCATTGTTTAGACATGTCTCTCAATAAGTCCGTGTTCTCTGTGATAACGTAGGGGCGAGGTTTTGATTTGGAAACCGTATTATTCTGTTATTCTTTCGAATTCCTTCGGTGTAAATTCGGTGCCATGTGACACAAATTTATCGGGTATTCCTGGTTTTGACATTATTTCTTGTATTGCTGAGTTGATGTTATCAGCTCATATGTTCTTTAATTTTCGGGCTTACGGCCATATCACGTTGAATATACCGGTTCTCGCTCGATCACTGAAATTAAGCAACGTTGAACCTGGTCAGTACTTAGATGAGTGACCGTTTGGGAATACCAGATGCTGTAAGCGTTTAGTGACGGATGTACGTTGTGGTGCAGAGAATATCAGCTCGGAAAGAGAAATCGGTGAACCGAGTTCGAATTCCAGTTGAATACCCTGCATTCACTTAAGCACTGGTACTCTTGGGAAAGGTATTAATCCATCCCTTCCCTCCAGTTATGGGTTAAATAACAAGGGGTAGGACTTAGGGACCTTGCCTTTAAAAACAAATCCCAATGAATCTTGATACTCGAAAAAGAAAAAAAGTATTACTAGACACAAAATTTATATAAAAACCGAGAATAAATTGTTGAAAGGAAAAGGTAAAAAATAAATAAAATTTAGTTGGCAATAAATGACCCGCCGAGGTTGATATGCCATAAAAAACAAAACAACTTTAATTTTCGGACTATTAAAAATTTAGATTAGTCAAAAACTGTGATTAGATACCATTTTTGCTAAGGTATATTTGGTATGCCAAGAGATATTGTAAGGACAAGAAATTAAGAATTAAAATCAACCTTTTTCACTTTTACAAAAATTCACAATGACGTGTGAAATCCTGGTTTTTCCCAAATAGAAAAAGGATTGACCATGTGCTTAAAAAAAATCGAAACCAGATTTCGCAGGTAGGTGTTAAATTAATTTTTGACCAATGGGAGAAACTTGCAAGACCAAAAGGGACTTCGAGTAAGTGCGAAAACTGTTGATCACAATAAAAGGACTTGATCAACGTCATTCAGTTAGATGGAAGCAGCGAGAAAGACAACGCTAAAATGTAACTTCAACTTCAAATCGACCCGGAGATAAGGTCAGGTCTCACCTTGTTCTCTTCTTTCTCGTGTGCTGATACCTTTACTTCCTCTCAATCCAAAAACATTTCTACGGAATACATACATACGTACGTACGCATATACTCTTTCAACAATTACTACTACGAACTTTTTCTACAAATTTTGATACCCATAACTTTTTCATTGAACAAGAACTCTACCCTTAACTTCTTAATAATGTTTCAAATTGCACATTAACTCCTAAAACGTATGTTATTCTTTCCTTTTAATAAATGTAACTAATCAGTATTTAATCGACTGATTGATTCGTTTTCTACGGCTTATGAAAAGACAAGAAATTATTGTGTAAATATAAAGTGGGGGATCAATTTTATATAACAATCAATATATAAAATGATCACTCACTTTATGGCCACAATCATCCTTCTCTTACCCACTTCCTTTCACCTCCTACAACCTGTCACTCTTTCTCAAAACTTTTCTTTTATGTAACCCCCTGCAAAACAGTGGCATTAAAATACCTTGCTTGAGGCGATATGATTATATAAAAAAAACACTTCTTTTTGCTGTGTATTTTGGTATTTCTAGCAAGTGTAACATTTTGATATCGCGTTTTCTGGCCTTGTATTTTACCAATCCAACCCGCAGATTTTGCTTTCAGTTTGCATTTTTCTCTACCAATGTGACCTTGGGGTATATCTTGGAGGATTACTGGTTGTAGTATTTCGGGTATTGTTATCCTTCATCCAGCTAACAGAACAAATTCTTCAGGATCTAAGCAGATCCTTAGTCATCTGTTGGATTTTTCTGATAACGATGGAATCTGTCCAGTTCGTCGGTTCGTTTGCTTTTTTTGATTATTTTATTTTGCCAACTCTTTGAGTTCTTCTCTTAACCTCTCTTTGAGCTCTGGGGTAATCTTTCTTGGAGCATGACCCTCAGGTGTGAATGTTGGGCCCGTGACTACGTGGTACTGAAAACATTGAAAACACCTAGCAGTATCGTCGAAGTGTTATGGATGCATCTCTATTCAGTCATACGTGATGCACGCTTGGGCGATCATGTCTGGAAAGAGACATGACTGACTAGGCAGAAGATTATCCCGCAGTAGGTTGCCATTGCTTTCTGCGGTAGACTGGTTGATGACCAAGGCTATAGAACCCAATCTGACCTGTTATTTGACTCATACGTAGAGAGGGAAGAGATGTATTATATTATTAAGTAGTAATTAGTGAGGGATCAGTTTATTACTTCATAACAATAGAAAACTGATCCCCCATTTTATGATCAGTAGAAGCTTTAATCATTATTCCAACTATTATATTCAGTCAGTCAGTTGTGCCATACGTGATATTGACAGATATTGAAAGAGACTGACTGGGCAGAAGATTATTCCGCAGTAGGTTGCCATTGCTTTCTCCGGTAGACTGGTTGCCGACCAAGGCTATAGAACCCAATCTGTCCTGTTATTTGACTCATAATACCTTAGAATTAGACGGATTAATACCTTTCCCAAGGGTATTTGCGCGTAAGTGAATGCAACGTATTCAACTGGAATTCGAACTCGCTCCTTGAGTTGTCGTTCCGAGCGGATATCCACTGCACCACAACGCACATCTTTATTAGGTCTGCTTTATTGTTCTAGTGGAATTTCTTGTTTTATTTGCATGGATTTGTTAATTGTGTGGTTTATTGTGATTATTTTAATTTTTTTGTTTTAGGATTGCTAGCCCTTCAGAGTCTGTCTAAAAAAAAAATCACAGCTGATATTTTCGTCTTTGTGTGATCATATTATTTTTGTCTTGCTAAGCAACTGAAATGTGGTCCTACAGAAGGATGTACGAATGTCAGGGATCTAGCATGTGAGCAATGATGAGGTCTTAGAAATGATGGAAACAAAAAGGAAATTAATACTGAGCACCAAGCTGAAGTTCCTGGGACATGCAATGAGGAAGGACGGCTTGGAGAACCTGATACTAACAGGCCAGATAGAGGGAAAAAGAGACAGGGGAAAGCAACGGATAACATATTTGAAGGACCTAATCAGGTGGATGATGGAACGAGGATTGCATGGTGTAACAGGAGAAGGCGTGCTAAGAGTCACCAGGAATAGGGAGACGTGGAAAGCCATGATCGCCTACGTCCTGAAGAGACAGGGCACATAGAAGAATATATATGCAAACTGTTTATAAAAAAATTGCGTTTAAAATGGGGGATCAATTATATATTATAATCAATATATAAACTGATCCCTCATTTTGAGGCCATGCAATTTTCTGAACTTGTATATTCTAGATTTATGGGCTTGAGCTAGTGGATGACAGAACGGGGGTTGTATGGTGTAACAGGCGTGCTAAAAGCCACCAGGAATAGAGAGACGTGGAAAGCCATGATCGCCTATGTCCTGAAGAGACAGGCCACATAGTTGTTTGATTTCACTCCCCCAACCATACTAGATTAGCAGCTAGGTCCCACCCCTTTACAGTGAAACCGATTAAATGTAACCGCAACTTCTACTCCAACAGTTTCTTTTCTCCCACTTCCCGCCTTCCCTTCCACATGCTTGCTTCCCCGATAGCTACAATCTCCAGGAGTTTAAATGTAAGGTCAATAGACATCTGACACATTAACTCGCATCCATTCTCTCAAACACTCTTCCCATCTACATCCTTACCCGTCTATCACCCTCCTTCTGATATTTCCTATATCTAACCACTCTTTCTCTCTACCTTCTCCTATGTAACCCCCTGCGCAATAGTGGCAGTGGAATGCCTTGCCTGGGGTAAAATAGTAAGTATCATTTTTAATATTAAAACTATCATACTACATGTTAGTATTAGCATATGTGAACATAGCAATGAAAGTCACTTTCCTTGTCGAATGAAATGTCTCCATGTCACAGGTATTCTCTGTTGAAAATAAATACTAGAATCATGTCTCAAATTTGTTGATTAAGAAATTAGCAGGGTATGAACAGTTTTGTTTTGACCAAATTGTTGGCATCTTGGGTGCTGATATAAATCACTAGATTTGAGTGTCAGGCAGAAATATTCTGACTGCTCTTACATGTTGGTATTGACTGCAGTTTGACTATCATTGGGATGTTGATAATCATTTGGTTACTGTAAGTGTGTTGGTAACATTTTGACTACCAGTGGTGTGTTGGTGACAGTTTGGCATTTGTTGGTGTGTTGATGATTGTTTGGCCACCGTAGGTATGTTGGCAACAGTTTGACCACCATTGGTATTTTGGTGAAAATTTGGTTTGTGTATTGGAAACAGTTTGACTATCATTTATGTGTTTGACCAGTGTTGGTATGTTAGTGAAAGTTTGGTTTACAGCCATTGACTGCTTAGCAGGCTTTGACAATTGGTGACCTTGCATGATTTTTTCTAATTTGAATGAGTATAAGAGAGTTTGTTTAAAAAGTAAATCTGGTAACAGATATGCTTATAAACTGCAAAAAACAATAAAAAATCTATACTGAAATCATATGACAACAGCTGTTCATCTATCTGAATTATGACATTAACATGTGTCAAAAACATTAATGTTTCTCTTTTTTATATTAGATAAAAGATAAGTATAATCATTAATTTTATAATAGCATTTTATTCAGAGTAATTTAACTGTTTGGAAAATTAGTGACAACAAAACAAAGAAAACCAGTTTATTGTGGTTATTAGTATGAACAAGTAAAAAATTGCTACTGTAATTACTTATTTACCTGAAATTCCAAACTATTTGTAGTTTACAACAAGTGTGAAATGTTAATACAAATAACAATTTTTATTTATACCATGTCAGGGTTTACAGCCAACTTGAAAAAACAAGGAAATAAGGATTTAAAACATAGTCATATTCTTAGAAAAATTAGGGAATTATCCTGGATGTTTAATGTTAGGCAAATAAGAGAATTTTCTAAAGCAACATGTATTATATAATTCTTACATTATGTTTTTTAGATTGAAAATTGTTTTATATTTGTTTTCTAGGATTTTAAAAATTTGAATAAATATGTTTATTTCTTTCAATTTTGAATCTTAATTTTGAATTTGCTTCATGGGTTGTGCCAGTGAAAGATGATCCTAACAAAACTAGATGCTGCTGTTGACAAAAGACCATTACATTGTGTAATATGGGAAGACATGCATTTGGTAGTCACATGAAAAGTGAAAAACATGGGAAAAAGAGGACTTCTATTAGCATGCCATAGATGACATCATTTTTAAAAGTATGCTCCTCAAAAACCTGCCCCATATCAAACCTAGTGCACTTATATTTTGAGGAGAGATGTTACATAGCATATGACAAAAAAGATTATATTCTACAATATGTGTTTCTTTGTCCATTTAGTTTTTAGACTGTGCTCTGATATAGCTTTATATTTATTACTACCTATCCTAAAATCAGGGAAATTCAATGGAATTTTTCAGGGGATTATAAAGGAATTTTATTTAATAACTAGGCTGGGGACCCAGCACAAGATTTTACTACAAAATCTTTCATTACTCCTATCCTCTTTTTTGGTTTTGTTCCACTCAAAACTAACTTTTGCAAATATGCAAGGGGGATATTTCCAAAAATCTGACCAAATAACTAAACAACAAGTATTTTTTGAAAGGGCTTTTTGGTTGTGCCAAGAATTTTTATTTACAGATTTTACAAGTGTCAAAAAGAAGAATCTATTTTACACTTGTTTGCAAATAGTTGTCTTTTCCTGAATTTTTGCTGAAACTTAAATTATTTGTTTCCAACTTGACCTACCAAATTAAATTTACAATGGCAAATTAGTGTTAAAATAGCTCTGCTCCTTAAGCTTACCATAATTTTCAAGCCTCAAACAGGGACAGTTTTCTATTTTTATTATAGATTTACTTTTCATGTTTAATTAAATGTTTGTAAAACAACAAACTTTTTGGTCGTTTTGCCGAATTTTTGCTTGATTTTAAAACTTTTTATGCTTAATTGAAGGATTGATTTTGTTTTCTTAGAAATTTCATTGCCTGGACTTTAACTAAGTTAAAACTTAGCAATTCAACAACTTTTTCCCATTTTTTTTCAATTGGATCGGATGGACTAAACGATCGTCCGGTTCACACTCCACCCACGTCTGTTGAACGGGTGAGGAGGCTCATCCCTTGTTTCCTGTTTGGGATGCGGTTTCGGTTTTCTCTTTTCCAACATTTTCACTCTTTTATCTATTTATTTATTTTTTCTCCAATTGGAGTAGATAGACTAAACTATCGCCCGGTTCACACTCCACCCACATCTATTGAACAGGTGAAGAGGCTCATCCCTTGTTTCCTGTTTAGGATGCGGTTTCCGGCTTTCTCTTTTCCATTCTTTTTACCCTTACGTAGCCCCCTGCGCATCAGTGGCGTTATCGCCTTGCTTGGGGTGATATGATTAAAAAAAAAAAAAAAAAAAAAAAAAATGATTAAAAAAAAAAGTAAATATAATGTTTCAAACATACGCACCGTAGTGGGGGCGCTAGAGGGTGTCGTTAGTGATGTCATTGCGTGGACACTAGGGGTTTCGGGTTTCTCAACATCATACCCACCTCACCGCACCGAACCGATCAGAGATGATCAGTTTCTGGTCCACCCTCGATAAGCGCTTTCAGACACTGGAAAAATTTATAACGTTTGGGCCCGGTACGAAACGTTGCAAATGCTTCTGATTGGCGACAGTCAGAGCCACTTTCCATTTAGAGGCGAACCGTACATGAGCTCGTCCGAAAATGAAACAATTCACCTATTGTACGGCTATTAGAAAAGAAAAACTCAACTAAGAATTAATCACGACACATTAATTTAAAACTTATGCATTTTATCTTATTTACGAATACTTTCTAGTACGATTGTTTTGGATATCCATTTGTGTTTTTGGGAAAAATGTGCCTGTTTATTTTTAAAAGAATGTTGCTTTGTGCTCCAGTGTCTAGTTTTATTTTTAAGTTTATTTTTGCAGCCTTGTTTTGTATTAGTTTCTTTATTTGGAATGTTTTGCACAGTTTTATTTTATTGTATTCTTTGCTTTCTGTCATTTCAAGTAACTGAATTGTATCTATGTTAAGTAGGTGATCTGATTCGTTGTATGCGATGAGATGGATTTTATTTTTATTATATTTGTTTGTCTAGGCTCTACACGATTTTTTCCCAATGGTCCATAAGCTCTACATATTGAACCGAAAGCAAGGCATTTTTTCCTATCATCTAATTCGTGTCGTCTGCCACAACATCTGCACGGATTTGGTTTTAAGTGTTGCGTTTTGTTTTGTCTTAATTGTTTTTGTCTTGCAATAGTATCAATATATTTCTATTCTATAGATTTGGGGAGGCCATCTGTTTATTTGTGGTTTCAAATGCTCTAGCAGTACCTAATGCCTCAGTTTTATGTTTTACAATGAGTGGCAAAGGACGCGTTCCAGAAGCTGAGTAAAGTACGAACACACAGGAAAATTTCACTAGAAACAAAGAAGAAAGTGCCGGATTGCTCTGTGATGTCAGTTCTTCAATACGGCAGTGAATGCTGGACAATATCATCGAAAATGAGGACAAAACTGGAAGCAGCGGAAATGTGGTTCTACAGAAGGATGCTGCGGATATCGTGGACCGAGCATCTGAGCAATGATGAGGTGTTGGAAAGGATGGCAACGAAAAGGAAATTAATATTGAGCACCAGGAAGAGACAAATAAAGTTCCTGGGGCATGCAATGAGGAAGGAGGGCTTGGAGAACCTGATACTGACTGGCCAGATAGAAGGAAAGAGAGACAGAGGAAGGCGGAGGATAACATATTTGCAGGGCCTGATCAGGTGGATGACGGAACGGGGGTTTCCAGGAGTAACAGGAGCAAACATAGCCACAAGGGATAGGGAGACGTGGAGAACCATGATCGCCTACGTCCTGAAGGGACAGGGCACATAGAAGAAGAAGACTTTTACACTTCAGGGTGTGTACATCCCTCATATCAGGGTCATTTTTCTATTCCTTTGAACTTACATTTCTTTCTTTTTCAGTCTAGATAAAAAAAAATATCAGTGGGTTCATCGATATCCTGCTTTAACCACTAGAATTTGTACCTGTGTATTTTGTGGTCTGAACGCGATTCCAGGTGTGTGTTGAATTTTTCAAATATTTTGTCTGGACTGAATTGTATAAATGCATACACTTTTCACTGATTCATAGCAGCACATAGATAACCTTTTCTTAGTTCGTTTTTCCCTTTGAAAGCATTTAGATGTCAGCTCGCATTTCTTAAATGCTTCGATAATGTCGTCAAGAATCCTACGTAGCGTATCATTAAAAATGACTTAATTTCATGAAAAACGAAACAAATTCTCTTAATATAACGGCAGTCTATTGTGGATGTGCGTGGGTGGTGCAGTGGATATCGACTCGGAAGGACGAATCGGGGAGCAGAGTTCGAATTCCAGTTGGATTCCTTGCATTCACTTACGCACAAATACCCTTTGGAAAGGTATTAATCAGTCTCTTCCCTCCAGTTATGGGTTAAATAATAGGACAGATTGGGTTCTATAGCCTTGGTCGGCAAACAGTCTACCACAGAAAGCAATGGCGATCTATTTCGGGATAAGTTAGTCACGTTTCTTTCGAGACATGATCGCCCAAAAGCGTATATCACGTATGGCACTGAACTGACTGAATTTTGTCAGCCTCCAGATTGATTCTTTGGTATAAATTCATGGGTGTAGCGTTCGCCATTTTTAATTTTGTTTCCAGTCAAGACTCACCTGGTATTGTTTAGGAATACTTTTTCTTAAGACTTAATCCTTAAGAATTCCTTTCGTGTGACGTGCAGTTCGTCTGCTGCAACCATGTCATCTTTCGTTGTTATTGAACAATAACTAAGTCGATATTTAAGATTTAACAGTGATGTTTATTTTCTTAGATACACTTGGCACGTGTGTCGTCTTCATTGTATTAAAACGGTAGTTCTGCTGTCCCTCTTTCTTTTGTTTTAGAGCATGCTTGTTGGGGGGTCTTCGCTTATTCCATTTTTTTTTTACTAAATGTAACAGATCATAAGTTGGTTAAGTCAGAATTCTGCTGAAGATAAGAGGATGAGTTTTAATCCATAAATTCGAGCAATGGCCATGCTTTCATTGAGTAGACGTTTATACTCTGAGATAAAGATTAGAATTATGATGTTTTATATCATAATTCTAATCTTTATCTCAGAAAACGGATGAACAGAAAAAAAATGACCTTGATTATGATATGCTTAGTGCCACTAAGAGTTGTCTTCTGAAGAATTAGCTGTTTGGAAAAGACAGCCTCTAAAAATAGATGGCAGCAATACTAAATTTGTATGGCAGTTGTGCTAGTTCATGTGAAAAGGTGATGCTTTATTGACAAAAAACCATAGTCAACCTATGGGCGTGGCTTCATGTATGCAAGATTAACGTTTTTCAATATCAGTTGCTTCTGAATGGTAGGGAGGACACTAATCGGACATGAAATTGTCCAGTGTTTTTCTTTTTACAGATCGGGATTGCTTGTGATAATTCAATGTAGATTTAAAAATAAGTGTTCCATTTTATAAATTGGAAGTTAAATTTAGTATTATGTAAAATTAGATTGAGAATTCAGATCAGAATTCTACTTGAATAAAGATATTATGATACAATAATATATTTTAAAGCTAAGATGATGTTTTAGGTTCTTATATAATGAATTTGCATTTTGGTTCTTTTATATTGGAATTTATATTCATAGAATTTATTGTTTGTAAAACTCCGTGACTAAATGAGCCAAGTAAATAGCTGAGTTAGAATACCTTGTGAAGTTCATAATTTTTTTTTTCAACGTCTGTTTTAACTAATTAGAATTAATTTGCCATCTACATTTAGATGAAAAGATTTACAGATATAAACATATTATTAACAATGGCAGGTTCTTAGTTTTTGGTACTTAAGATGGATTGAGTTGTTGTGTTGTGAATGAAGGCTGTTTGGTTTAATCGGTATGATATGTTAAGTTTAAAGAAGGAGATTTTTAAGGCTGGTGCTCATTCCCAAACAATTCTTTCACGACATAAAATTTAAATTACGTTCACAAGAAACAACAAAGGTAAATTGTGGAATAAAACAGAGACTTGTAGTTTTTCATCTAATTATTCGCATTGAATAATGTTCAGGACAAATTAATATTTGATTAATAATGAAATTCGAAATTTGGGAAATATAGTCAATTGAAGGTGCAACACAAGGAATGTTCATTAAATTGCAGAATATTCGAATGCAAAGAATTGTAGAACAAATTTACATACCTTAGTCAAATAAGTTGAAACATTAAAATATCACAAACTTTAAATTAAGAATGTTCAGTGTTCATATTCTAAGTTCGGAGTGTAACAAGTGTTGTATGAAAAATCTGAACATTAACTTTTCTGCAGATGTGAATATCGGTTTCAAATGTTTGTTTGTTACAGCAATAATAAATTTGAAGGAGTTCAAAGAAAGTTTCTTGATAATAGACGATGAAAGTTAGACTGAAATAGAAAGTATATTATTGTGTGTATGTATGAACGCAAGTTGTGAGTGTTGAGTGATCAAAGAATCCGTAGCACGAAGAATGAATATCGTGAAGAAATTAAGCGCTCGAATATCAGAAGTGAGGGGTCCAAGCGTATGTACTTGACCGACGTGGATTCTAGGGAAAATTAAGGATCACTATTTATTCTGCAAAAAATACAGAATTTTGGCACAAGGCCGAAAAGGGGAGGGGAAGAGGTTGGTACTCACTGACCTATCCTATACCTAGCTAAACACTATCACGACCCATTCACTCATTACAATTTACACAATCACCACAAGAACCCATTCATCAACTCCCAATCTTTCATACACCACAATGCCACAAATTTACAAGGGGCACCTAAAAAAGTGGGGAAAATAACCCATGACAATAAAAATGTATTTATATACAATATAAAATAAATGTACAACATAATGTATCATGTATAATAATATAAAACATTTAATGAAAAAAATGAAATGATGGGAGGGGAATGAACCCAAAAATAAACTAAAAGGCAATTAAGGATCACTGAAGCATGGGTCCCAAAGGGCCAGCTTATATACTTTTCGGCGATTCGAAATCGGCTCAAAACAGGCCTTAAGATTTTAGGTGCCAAAATGCACCTGAGCCAATGAGATTGATTAAACTGCAATCTAAAGCACTGATTGTCTAATACGTTAAAGTTGGAATCATCCAAATTGGGTAACCTGTAACCGGGGGTGGATAGCTTGTTCTATTTCTACAGTTGCACCTTTGATATTTAGTTATTTTGTTCTTTTACTTACGTGGTTAATTAACTTAATAACTAATGTATTAAGGATTGATTTAAAGCCAAATTTATAGTCAGATAAGCAAATTACATGTTTTACATTTTGAACAATAGTAAATTATGTTTTTTTAAGTTTATCCGACTTTCATATATGAATGAAATTTTAAAAAGCATAGACTACATAAATAAATTTGTGGTAAAAAGTTATAGATTATTACTCAAATATACATTTTAAATGATCCTTACACATGCCTAGATTATTTAAGGAATATATTTTTATACAAACATAAATCTAAATCCAAACTTATTTATAAATGGAACTTTGTGTGTGTGTGTGTGTGTGTCCGTTACCTATAGACTCCGAAACGGCTGAACCAATTTTCTTGAAAGTTTACACAGTTGTACTATAGGCGTCTGCGAGTGTTCTTAGGTAGGTTTTGTGTCGTGGTACCCTCGATAAATATCGAAAATCGATAATCGATAATCGAAAAAATTGGGTTATAGAAGGAGTGGTCCGATTTTAATCAAAATTGATACACTCATAGACAAAGACATAAGAAACGATATTCAGAAGTTTCAAGGTTTCAGTTTTTACAATAGTGCAGAAAATCGATAATATATATATATATATAAGGTAAGATGTTTGTATGCGTGTCTGTTTATCTGTATGTATGTCCTTTATACAAATCCACAATTTTTATCCGATTCTCACCAAACTTCACAAATATTCTTTAGGCTGAGTCTGAGCTCAGGACAATGGATTAGTTTTAAAGCTTTCATTCCACCCGAGCAACGCCGGGATATACTGCTAGTCAGTAATAAAAAAGACAAAACTATTATACCTCTGTAAATTATAAATACTATTTATTTTTTTAACCTAAACAAAATAAATAAAATTTTTGTAAAATAAATTTTACAAAAATTTATACACTTGAGTTGTCGCTTGATCATTTATAGTTTCATTATTTTTTTAAAAAAATATTTAGTATAATTTCAAAATGAAAAAAAAAAAATCTGCTGATAATAAAAAATATGAGTCCCAAAAAGCACAATAGTATTCTCCAATATTTACTAAAAGAGAAAAGTAACTATCATATAAAAACAATAAATGTACCAATCTCTTGGTTAGTTTGATGTAAATGCTTATTGTTGTGGGATATCCCCTTTTTGTATACGATAATGGACTCGACTGAGTGTACATATAGTTGTAGTGGCAGTTTGCAGTGGAGAGTAATCGTAGAGATCCGTTACAGTTATCGAAGAGTTCCGACAGATACCGAAGTTACCTAAAGACCAGACAAGCTCTGAGCTCCACTCAGCTAAAATAATATACCTGGACATACTATTTCAAACGACTTCACTTCAAGACTTGTATATATTTATTTCTACTAATAGTATTCCTGGATTTACTAACCTGCGTTCAAGTTTGTATATTAGGTTCAATATAACCTACTTTCTATCTCCATATCTGTTTTTGTTGTTCATTATTTTGTGCGGTTCATCATCCGGAATCTACAACACTTATACAGTTTATGGGTTAAATAATTGTACTTTCTAAAAACTAAAAGGTGATTTTTATCAATTCATTCAATTCTTAAAATTTAGATTTATATAGTGATTCCACTGGAAAGATCTGCCAAAAATCATTTACTCACTAAAATTTACAATATAATGATGTCAGTAACCATATGTCCCAAGAAAGGAACATATTAAAATATAAGACAGTGAGCTAGAGGTAAAAAAGTGTTAGCACATTTAAAATGACGCATGCTTTTGTCATCAACTTTGTTCTGATAAGCAAAATCTTTTAATCGGTTTTAATCTATGAAAACAATTAAAAAAACGTATTGATGAAACAGAAAATTTTCAATAATATTTTTAGCAAACCGCTTGTATACGGACAGATAACGAATTCAGTAGATGTACAAAGATAGAAAGGGGCGTAAGACAAGGATGTGTCTTTTCACCGGATCTATTCAACTTGTACAGCGAGAATATTTTGAGGACCCTAGAAGTTATGTCTGGATTTGTCATCAGAGGCCACAATTTAAACAATCTAAGGTACGCAGATGATACAGTGCTGATAGCAGACACAGAAAGGAAACTACAAGTCCTCCTACAGAAGGTAGCTGAAGGGAGTGATAAGAAAGGACTACAAATAAACTGAAAGAAAACCGAATGCATGGTCATCAGTAAAAAGGGCAACCCAATATGCCAAATACAGGTCGGGGATACTAAAATCAAACAGGTACAAACATTTAAATACCTGGAAAGTGTTATTACAGAAGACGGAAAGTGCGACACTGACATCCGAAGGCGAATTGGCATGGCGAAGGAAGCATTCCAAAAGTTGAGTAAAGAAACAGAACAATTTTGCTAGAAACAAAGAAGAGAGTACTGGATTGCTATGTGATGTCAGTTCTTCAATATGGCAGTGAATGCTGGACAATATCACCAAAGATGAAGGAAAAACTTGAAGCAACTGAAATGTGGTTATACAGAAGGATGCTGCGAATATCATGGATCGAGCATGTGAGCAATGATGAGATCTTGGAAAGGATGGAAACGATGGAAACGAAAAGGAAATTAATACTGAGCATCAAGAAGAGACAGCTGATGTTTCTAGGGCATGCAATGAGGAAGGAGGGTTTGGAGAATCTGATACTAACAGGCCAGATAGAGGGAAAAAGTAGACAGGGGAAAGCAACGGATAACATATTTGAAGGACCTAATCAGGTGGATGATGGAACAAGTGTTGCATGGTGTAACAGGAGAAGGCGTGCTAAAAGCCACCAGGGATAGGGAGACGTGGAAAGCCATCATCGCCTACGTCCTGAAGGGACAGGGCACATAGAAGATCTCGAGTTGCAATGAACAAACCAACTTTCACTGACACTAAGTGCGGACTTGAACTTTTTTTTTTATCAGATCTTTTTAATAAAATAGGTTTAAGGCAGTGGTCTCCAAAGTGGGGGACTATTCTGGGGGATCAATAAATGCCTGGGAGTCAGAAGGGGGACGAAAGCTGATATTCGTATAAGAATTAAAATACAACTTTCTGATACATTTATTGCTGACCATCCAACGTAGTTAGGGTACATGCAAACCGACGGTCAACACAAAGACAGCAGCGACAATTCTTTAACTTACGGCAGCATCAAACACTGCGATAAATCAATTCAACGCCTGATACGTAGCACGTGCTTGCTGGTCAAATGGCCGTTGGCTCCAACTAGTTCAGAGACAGCTAGTGTATACCAAACACCTGTAGCTATCGGAGTGGTGTCAGTGAATCGATAGCTGTGCATTTACTGTTTAAATTTTCCCATTTCATGTAATCACAAGTAAACACAATGGCGGCTACTAATGCAAAGCAGTACAGACAATATTTACAAGAGTATTTGAAATTTGGGTTCGTACCTTGACAATGTGCGTTGTGGTGCAGTGGGTATCGACTCGGAGCGAGAGATCGGCGTACTGAGTTCGAATTCCAGTTGAATTCCTTGCATTCACTTATGCACAAATACCCTTGGGAAAGGTATTAATCAATCTCTTTCCTCCAGTTATGGGTTAAATAACAGCACAGATTAAGTTCTATAGCCTTGGTCGGCAACCAGTCTACCGCAGAATGCAATGGCAACCTACTGCGGGATAATCTTCTGCCCAGTCAGTCATGTTTCTTTCGAGACATGATCGCCCAAAGCGTATATCACGTATGGCACTTAACTGACTGACTGAATATAATAGTTGGAATCATGATTAAAACTTCTATTGGTCACAAAGTGAGGGGTCGGTTTTATATTGTTATGAAGTAATAAACTGATCCCCCACTAATTATACTTAATATAATAATGTAATATAATCTATCTCTTCTCCCTTCAACTATGAGTCAAATAACAGGACAGACAGGGTTCTATAGCCTTGGTCATCAACCAGTCTACCACAGAAAGCAATGGCAACCTACTGCGGGATAATCTTCTGCCCAGTCAGTGATGTTTCTTTCGAGACATGATCACCCAAAGCGTGTATCGTGTATGGTACTTAACTGACTGAATATCACTACACAAAAATTTTCATGTTTCAGAATATATATATATATATATATATATATATATATATATATATGAGATAAAGAACTAATAGGAAACTTCTACTGGACATAAAGAGGGGGATCAGTTTTCTATTGTCATGAAGTAATAAACTGATCCCCCTAATTTACTACTTAATAATATTATACATCTATGCTCCTTCTAGCTATAAGTCAAATAACAGGACAGATTGGGTTCTATAGCCTTGGGTGGTAGTCAGTTTACCGCAGAAAGCAATGGCAATCTTCTGCCCATTCAGTCATGTTTCTTTCGAGACATGATCGCCCAAAGCGTGTATCACGTATGGCAATTAACTGACTTTGACAAATGAAATAATACGTATGTTCCTGTTATGCGAAAAGACTTTCAGTACTGATGTCAAGAAACCAACGAAGATGAAAAACCATCTTGAAAGGATTTTTAAGGATTAAGGATTAAGAAAAGTAAAGATTATGATTTTTTTAAGGTGCTGAAAATTTAGAAATCAACCAGATTTAAAGAAAAAATTTAAAGCAGTTGATGAAGGAGGACTGAATACGTCATACAGTATCTGTCTTAGTAGAGCAAAGAAAGGAAAACTGTATACCATTGGTGAAGAGATCCTAATACCAGCAAATAAAAATGTGATTGAAAATGCTATGAAGAAAGACTTTCAACCTGTTATAAAAATGAATACCATTAACTGCAAATACAGTGCAACAACGCATTGATGAGATGGCCGATGATATGGAGAGAACCTTGGCATCTGCGTTTCAACATTTTTTATTGAATTAGAGGAATCAACTTTTGTCAGTTTAATTATTCTCATGCCTCATGTGGGTTATTGCACACTTTTAAGGCATCATGAAGTTCATCACTGAGTTTCTTGGATACAAGATTACACTATCGGCCATAATTATTAGGCCACCCGAGTTAAAAAAAAATGATGTATTTCATAATATTTTTAGCATTTATTGCCAAGTGGATAATTCTAATTGAAAATAGAATGGTTCATTTGTTAATACTGCACAATAACATGGGCATTAAACGAACTGTTCTGGTGTCCGGTTTTTGTGCTCTCTTCTCCATGCTTGTCTCTTCTTTTTATTGGCTGGCCAAAACAAAGGCTTCCTGGCTGCCTTGTAAAATTTGGCAAATTAATAATAACAAAAGAACCATTCTATTTTCATTTAGAATCATCCACTTGGCAATAAATACTAAAAACAGTATGAAATACAGCATTTCTTTAAAATCTGGGGTGGCCTAATAATTATGGCCGGTAGTATATATATATATATATATACAAACGTATTTATAAATGGAACTTTGTCTGCGTGTGTGCATGTGTGTGTCTGTTACCTATAGACTCCGAAATGGCTGAACCGATTTTCTTGAAAATTCACACAGTTGTACTCTAAGCATCTGCGAGTGTTCTTAGCTAGGATTTGTGTCGAGGTACCTCGGATAAATATCGAAAATCGATAATCGAAAAAATCGGGTTATAGAAGAAGTGGTCCGATTTTAATCAAATTTGATACACTCATAGACAAAGACATAAGAAACGATATTCAGAAGTTTCAAGGTTGCAGTTCTTACAACAGTGCAGAAAATCGATAATATATATATATATATATATATATATATATACACACACACAAAAGGCAAGATGTTTGTGTGTTTGTATTTTTTTCATCCCTTTTATTTTAGTTTTTGCTTCGGGTTTGGCTCTAAGTAGGTATTATTGTAGTTCTTAGTCTCAGCCATGATACCATTTACTCAGAGGATTTATTTAGCCTTCAAAATTCAGTTTACGACGAAAAAAAAAATCTTAATTGATATCGATACCAGGAAATGAAAATTTGACTTACATCCATTCATTTTTCTTTCAGTCTACGGTTTCGTTTTAACTGAAAACAACTATTGCTTTTTAGTCTTTCGTGCCTACGTCCAAAGAGTCTGAGCTCCAGGACCATAGATTAGTTTTTAAAGCTTTCATTACACCCGATCAACGCAGGGACTATACTGCTAGTGTATATATATATAGCAAATCTAAAGGGCGTGATGGTTATATTGTCGCTCTTTGCTTTGTAAAGGTTTA
This sequence comes from Ascarosepion bandense, assembly GCA_037127315.1. Lineage (NCBI taxonomy): Eukaryota > Metazoa > Mollusca > Cephalopoda > Sepiida > Sepiidae > Ascarosepion > Ascarosepion bandense. Next base: position 3,776,940 of record JBBBDQ010000299.1, on the reverse strand, counting down.
CAAATTAATAATATCAAAAGAACCATTCTATTTTCATTTAGAATTATCCACTTGGAAATAAATATTAAAAATATAGGTACCTCCACTCATTTTTCTACACCTAAATTTAAATTTACATTTTAAAAATAAATAAGTTATCTTCAAGCTTTAAAATTAGCTTTAATTGAAAGTCAAGAGATGAAATTTAGTAATTCCAGTAAACAAAATACACTGGCGTATTTTAAAGCGAAATTATATTGATTGGAATCTAAAATTTTTCAGATTAAAAAAGAAAAAAAATTAAAAGTACCGCCATTCTTTTGATTGATCGACAAATCTTTAAACAGTAGCCACATTCCTGTTTTAAAAATCAGGCAAAAATAAAATATACGTCGCTGACACGTTATTGAAGTCAATCTTTCAAATTAAAACTTACCTTTATCTGATTTCAAAAATTGTGCTTGCTTACTCTCAGAAATATTCCCTGTAATTTGTTATCAGATTAGGTAGTCCGAGCCTGACAGCTTGTCTCAAGTGTTGAAAGATTTAATGACAAGCGGAAGGAGGGCCTGAAGGCGACAAAAATATATGAATGTAATTTATTATGTCAGAGAAGACAATCCTTGAATCGCGTGACCTTTTAATGCTAAATATCACGTACGGCCCCCCGTACAAATAAAATACGGGCAATGAAAATGCACACAATTAAAGTGTTTTTTTTAATTATTTTAAAAATTGACGGAGTCAATTATTTGCATTAAACTTTTAAATTTTCGATTGGTAATTGTAGTCTACATGCATTAGTTACATATCCCAGCCGGCCCATTAGAGGAAAAAAAAATTTAACAATAGTTTTTAAACTTTTTATATATAATTTTTATATATAATTGAAAAAATGAAAATAACTATTGTAAAAATTAATTATTCATTGAATTTTTTTTCTTTTCAGACTATATGCTTAATTTATATTGTTCATAAAAGCAATCAGAAGTTTATCCACATAAAATTGGCATAGTTATTGCATTTTTCGCATTTCGGACCTACTTTTTAGAAAGACGGGGACTATTGAAGAAAAAAAAACAAAACAAAAACAGTAAATCAGCATTCCCCAATGACTCCTGAATTTTTTTATATTAGTTTTAGAGTGGCCTATAGTCGAATTGTTACACATTTCTGGAATTTAATTGGTGGGGGGGGGGGGGGTAACATACTTAAAAAATATTTTTACCAATATTTTCTAAAAATAATGCAATCAAAATTGATTTCATTCAATTATAAATAAGTCCTGAAGTTTTCATCAAAATCCAACCATTATTTGATTTATGCAAGAATTTTCAAATTAATGTGTCTTTCACGGCCCCAAAAAAGTGCATTGCGTAACAATTACGTTTTTTTTACTTAATAAAATAGCGGCAATTTGGATATCGCACTGACGTAAGAAAAAAAAAAGACTTTCTACAACAATTTCGAACATGTTAGAAATAATTAAAACTTTTAAAAAATATTTAAAAAAAGCTTTGTTCTATCCTCTTAATTGTAATATAAACTTTTTGCCGATAGAACTTTGTTTTTATTTAGTTTGGGACCTTTTCCCTTCTGACTATGCTGTTTTTTCAGCGATTTTGTGGAGGTACCTAATAACTATGGCCGGTAGTGTATATATATATATATATATATATATATATATATATATATATATAAAATCTACAGGGTGCGATGGGTAAATTGTCGCTATTTGCCTTGTAAAGTTTTGCAAAGTAATAATTTAAAAAATAAAACATTCTATTTTCATTTAGAATTATCCACTTGACAATAAATACTAAACATAGTATGAAATATATCATTTTAAAAAAAACTGGGTTAGCCTAATAATAATTAGTGTGTCTGCGTAAAACACAGTGAACAGTACGTACAATGCTAGTGTAATGATTGGATGTTACTCAAGAAAAAAGCTTCCAAATGTGCGTCAACGCAGTTCTAACAAAGCAGAGAAACAGACTGAACCGGGAAGAGAGTAGAAGAGACTAAAACCCATCAATCTCCAATTAAATATCAATGCCTTTTCTGATGCTCAAAACACAGTAGGGGTAGATAAATGGAGCCAAGGATTTCATGAACGGATCGATGGGCTAAAACGTTTGGTGGGGGGGGCAACTGATTTAAAGGAAGTATTGTATATGCATGCGTGTGTGCAATTGAAGGGAATCCAATTAAAGTGAAATAAATTAATAGTTAAGTTTAATCAACTTGTCTGGTTTCTGGCATTTCTTACTTTCTATCAATCTACTCTACTGGCAGCAAACGGCCTGCATACGGACAGGTAACGACCTCAGTAGATACACAAAGATAGAAAAAGGCGTAAGACAAGGATGTGTCTTTTCACCGGATTTGTTCAACCTATACAGCGAGAATATTTTGAGGACCCTAGATGACACACCAGGATTTATTATTGGAGGCCACAACCTGAACAACATAAGATATGCGGACGATACAGTACTGATTGCGGACACGGAAAGGAAACTGCAAGATCGCATACAGAAAGTAGCAGTGGAGAGTGACAAGAAGGGACTACAAATAAACTTTAAGAAAACTGAGTGCATGGTCATCAGCAAAAGATACAATCCAAAATGCCAAATACAGGTGGGTGATAACAGAATCAAACAAGTCCAAGAATTTAAGTACCTAGGAAGTGTTCTAACAGGAGATGGAAAGTGCGACACGGACATCCGAAGGCGAATTGGCATGGCAAAGGACGCGTTCCAGAAGATGAACAAAATACTAACACACAGGAAGATCTCAATAGAAACGAAGAAAAGAGTGATAGACTGCTACGTGATGTCAGTTCTTCAGTACGGCTGTGAATGCTGGACAATATCATCGAAAATTAGGAAAAAACTGAAAGCGGCCGAAATGTGGTTCTACAGAAGGATGCTACGGATATCGTGGACTGAGCATACAAGCAACGACGAAGTGTTAGAAAGAATGGCAACAAAAAGGAAATTGATGCTGAGCATCAGGAAGAGACAACTGAAGTTCCTGGGACATGCAATGAGGAAGGAGAGCCTGGAGAACCTGATACTGACTGGACAGATAGAAGGAAGGAGAGACAGAGGTAGGCAGCGGATAACATATTTGCAGGGTCTGATCAGGTGGATGACGGAACGGGGGTTGCCAGGGGCAACAGGAGCAAACATACTAAGAGCCACAAGGGATAGGGAGACGTGGAGATCCATGATCGCCTACGTCCTGAAAGGACAGGGCACATAGAAGAAGAAGATCAATCTTCTACCACTAAATTCTATCACATATTTTCGGCATATATCAATTTTCTATCCAATCAGGATCCAAAATTTTACTTTACACACTGACTTGTGACATTTGCTTTGGTCTGGGGCTTTCCAAATTGCTTTTGTTGTTTGGATTCAATTTTGCTAAATTCTATTAAATATATTCAGATTAAATTCAATTTTGACAACAACAAAATTAAATGGAAACTTGAATTTCTGTTCTTTCCTTACAACAAATGAATAATCTAATCAGAATTATGCACTGATAGTGTAGTGTGTGCAAAGAAATAACTTCCCTCACCCAATCCCTTCAAATTCAGTGAAAGAAAAAAGGAAAGAATTTCGTGAGTTTACATAAAATTTTCTTTGAGCCAATTAAAACCTTGCGTTCACGGAAATTGACTGGTGATCTGAGAAGGAAGAAATAAATTCGCGACCCGGCCTGAGATTCTTAATGATATAAACTGAGGAGAAAAAATTAAATTAATTACAGAAGAGTATCTGAAATCACGTGAAGGTTTTCGTTTGAATTCCTCGCGACCAGCATTGAAGTTCTCACCAGTTTTAAATAACTGGACAATTTTATTATCTAACCAGCATGTGACACTTCATCGAATTTTCTCTCAACAATGCAAGAAGGTTGGAGTGTCCTGTTGTTGTTATTTTCTTTGGCGGCGTCGAGTAAAAACGAAGAAAAGAAAATTTGAAAGAGGTAAAATGAATAGACGAGACATGACCTCGGCCTGTGGTTTCTTCCTTACATTGTGACCAGATGCTATCAGATACCGCTGCCATTTTGACTGTCCTGACCGGTCATAGAACGTGGTTTAAGTAGTGAAATTTATCATGTGACCGGCTCCAGCATTTAGTTCCGTAGGTGGGAAAAGAAATTGACTGGAGTCATATATGAATTTTTTATCCAATCAGGGTCCAGAATTTTACTTTTCACACTGACTTGTGAAATTTGCCTTGATCTGGGTTTTTCCAAAATGCTTTTGTTGTTTGGATCCAATTTTGCGTGTGTGCAATTTTACTTTGTGTGTTTTAGTTAATTGTTAGATGATATAGGATTTGTATTCTATATATCCTTCATTAACATTCCTGGCGTGGGTTAATCAACTGTTCATTTTAACCATTATACCCTACGCCACTATAAGAGAAAAACTACAGAAAATAAACATATCAATTATGTATACTATACAAAAATATTAACAGAAGAACAGAAAAAAAGAGTTTCAACAAAATTAATAGAATATTAAAAGAAACAATTAAAATAAAATCAAAATTATTTTGCAGAGATGAGAAATAGAACCCGTCATGCTAATTACAAAATAGCAAACCACACACACTGTCCGTATTCCGGCGAGAAGCATGTTCCACTCAAACAGTTTCTTCCTGCAAACCACAGTTCTATGGAACAAACTTATCAAAGGATGTTTCCCCGATCACGACAAAATTGACTTGTCCACATTTAGAAACTACACCCGTTATCTTCCATTCCTATCCATATAAGCTACCCTTTAACGTAACCCTGTACCCCGAACTTTGTACAAGGTGACCGCACTATATATATATATATATATATATATATATAAGAGAGAGAAACCTTTAATATATAAAAACGTGGAAGGACTTGTAATATTAAAATCTGTGTAGATCGGTATTGGTCAAAACGAATAGAATAAAACCGGGTCGAACAAGATTTTAACAGATACTGACAGACAGGGACGCATTTTTTCATTGCATAAGAATAGAGAAAATGCATTTAAAAATTAAGCAAAGTATTAAGCGATAGATAACACATCTAAATCTAAACTTATTTATAAATGGAACTAAATGTCTGTGTGTGTGTATGTCCATTATCTATAGACTCCGAAACGGCTGAACCGATTTTCATGAAGATTTACACAGTTGTACTATGAGCGAGTGTTCTTAGCTAGATTTTGTGTCGAGGTACTCCCGATAAATATCAAAAATCGATAAACGAAAAATCGGGTTACAGAAGGAGTGGTCCGATTTTAATCAAATTTCATACACTCATAGACAAAGACATAAGAAACGATATTCAGAAGTTTCAAGGTTGCAGTTCTTACAATAGTGCAGAAAATCGATAGGATATATTGATCTCTCTGCCTGCATCACTTTTTAATATTAAAATTTTTAAATATTGATTAGGATCAGGCTCTTGGAATTTACCTTCCTACTCTTCCACTTCGGATTAAAGAAAAACAATATATATATATATATATATATATATATATATATTGGCTCTGTATTCTTAATACATGGAACTCTCTGCCTGCATCACATTTTAATGTTAAAATTTTTTTAATATTAATTAGGATCAGGTTCTTGGAATTTACCTTCCTACTCTTCCACTTCGGATTAAAGAAAAACAAAAAATATTTTGCTCCCACACCTTCGGTGGTTGAGATCTCTTGGTTCATTCTGCTGTTACAAAATGGAGAAATTTACCCCGGATTATTCCTTGAAAAATATTCCTTACCCAAACACTCACTCTTTTCTCCTTCACCTCACCGAAAAAATTGAAAACTTCATAAGGAGACTTCGATGGAAGGCCCACTTTTTTCTCCGCTCTACAGACTCTGCACATCATTTCACGGAATCTTTTAACCCGAGGACCCAGCGCACACCCCCGTATGCAAATTTCTGAACTCTTTCGAGAAGGACCTTTTCGACCTGATCCCCAAAATCAAATTCTGTGGGGCTTCAAATAAATTCCAGAACTTACTAAAATCAGATATTAGAAACCTGAAAAAATCTAAGCACCTGTGGGTAAAATCCGACAAATCCAATAATATTTATAAATGTGATCCTTTAAATTACATAAATGCCCTTAAAAATAACCTAACTACTAATTACAAAGTAGACAGAAGGAACCTAGTATTATCTGAAATTAATACAGACACAGCCAAATACTCCAATGAATAAAATATCAGTGAAAAAATTGGCAAAATCGTCACTAAAGAAGCTTACGTTTTATTTAAGGACCACAAACCAAATTTCCAAAACAAATTACAAACCAGGCTAATTAATCCTACAAAAAGTGACTTAGGCTTAATTTCCAGGAAAATTCTAAAATATCTAATAGAGAAGCTACTATTGAATCTACAACCAAACCTTTGGAAAAGTTCTTCAGATACTATACACTGGTTTGACAACATCAAAAACAAATCTAAATCCACCTTCCTTAAATTCGATATTGTCGATTTCTAGTCCTCTATATCAAGGGACCTTCTTGAGAGTTAAGATTTGCTAAAAATTACGTGAACATTTTGGATAGGGACTACGAAATTATCTTTGCGGCCAGAAAATCCATTCTCACCTTTGATGATTCCACATGGACAAAGGGGCCGAGGGAGGGTTTTGACGTCCCTATGGTAGCATATGATTCAGCCCAGGTGGCAGATCTTGTGGGAATTTACATTTTAGATATTCTAAGCAGATTTTTAGTCCCAAAACAATTAGGCCTATATCGGGACGATGGATTAATAATTATCCCTAATTCCAATGGGCCCTACACAAATAGGATACACAAAAAATAATTAGAGCCCTGAAGTACCTCGGTTTTAAAGTCGAAGTCACCTCTAATCTTAAAACTGTAAACTATCTAGACATCACCCTTAACTTAATGATGGATCCTTAATGATGGATCCTACCAACCATTTCTCAAAGAAAATAATTCCCCCACTTATATTAAAATTTCATCCAACCACCCCAAAAATATTATAAAACAGATACCCAATATAGTGAATAATAGAATCAACCAATAATCATCCAACATTAAAACTTTCAACGCAAGTAAAAATATTTACAATAAGGCCCTTCAAAAAAGCGAATATAAGAACAAGTTAACATATAATAAACCTACAATAGACTCCGAAACCACCCAAAAATAAAAATAAAGGAAACTGTAGAAAAAGAAAGATAATTTGGTTTAACCCCCCCTTATTGTAAACTAACTAACATCAATATTGGTAAATATTTTCTCAAGTTAATAGACAAAAATTTTAATAACAGTAACCCTCTACGAAAGATTTTTAATAGGTACACCCTAAAAATTAGTTATTCTTGCACCCCGAATATGGACAGCCTTATTGGTTCCCATAATAGGAGTATTCTGGTGAACTTGCGCAATGCTGAATCGAGGTCCGGAATTCTAAACGAATGCAACTGTAATTCTGTGGACGCCTGCCCGGTGGAGGGAAAATGCAAATCCACCCAGGTGATTTATGAAGCCCACATTTCTTCATCAAACAAAAAAAACGACTTCCGGACCTATATCGATATGTCCGCCGGTCCTTTCAAACAAAGACTGTATAACCACAGGTACTCTTTTTCGAACCCCGGTCAGAGGTACCAGACAGCCCTTTCGCGAGCATTCTGGAAAATGAAAGAGGAAGGGCTGGATCCTGAAATTAGCTGGAAACTAGTAGGTTCAGCCCGTATTCCGAGGAATTTTCGTGATAGGTGCTGTCTATGTTTACTGGAAAAATTTTCAATATTAAAATACCCCCACCAACACCGGCTACTGAATCTTAGGAGGGAATTCATCAGTAAGTGCCGCCACAAGGCAAATCTTTTGAATACTTAAATTTAGAATTTAAATCCCCGTTGACTAGATGTTAGAATATAAATTAAAATGATCAATTTAAGTTTCCTTGGTTAACACATATATGTATATAATTTTTAAACTGATAACTTCCTGTAATTGGCATTTAGCTCGCATCTACCTAAAAGGTTTAATTAAATAAACTTAAATAAAATTTTTTAAAATTTTACATTGAAACCCATTTCTTTCCCCCTAAATACACCCCTTCAAACAGCTCAAAATCTTAACCTTAAAAAAGTAATTTAACTCCTTTAGTTGTCTATCTTTATAAAATATGAACTCCTTTACCAAATCCCTCTTTTCCTTTGTTAACACACACACACACATATATATATATATATATATATATATATATATATGTGTGTGTGTGTGTGTGTGTGTGTGCATATTTTTTTTTTCTTTAATAACTTTAAATTCTTGACCTCCTGTAATGGATAAACTTAATTAAAAAAATTTAAGATATTACATTTAAATCTACTCCCCCCCTCCTAAATATACCGTTTCAAACCCCTGTAAACATACACTAGCCTCTACCATTTGATATTTGATACCCTGTCTATACACCCTGTAACCTCGCCACTACCAGCTCTGTCCTGTTCTACTTTGTGACCGTTGTTAACCTGGCCCCTTCCCCACTTTACCCCAGGGCCTTCGCTATTTGGAACAAAAAAATGTCGCTGACGTGAAGTGGAATCTCTGTTAGAGATCTCATGTCGAAATGTACATCCGACACCTTTGAATTTTGAAAATTTTCTCTAGTATATATATATATATATATATATATATATATAAAGGCAAGATGTTTGTGTGTGTGTCTGTTTATCTGTCTGTATGTCCTTTATACAAATCCACAATTTTTATCCGATTCTCACTAAACTTCACACAAATATTCTTTCGGCTGAGTCTGAGTTCCAGTACCATGGATTAGTTTTAAAGATTTCATTACACCCGAGCAACGCCGGGCTATACTGCTAGTCACTCAATAAATCGCGGGTTAGACTAATAAAACAGCAACCTTTACGCAAAATTCGACTTTATTCATCAGCATAGTGTATCACTATAAAAGGAGACTGATTTCAACACTTCTTTAATTCGATACCTTTTTTGTAGAACGATTTGTCTTTGGCCTTAAAATACGCCTCAGTTTTTTATATCACTTCTTCATTGGAGCCAAATCTTTTTCCTCGGAAAATTCTTTTAAGGTTTGCAGTCAGCCAGTGGGGGGGGGGGGGGGTCAGATCTGGAGAACAGAATGGATGCAGAAGCAATTCAAAGTGAAATTCATGCAGTTTTGCCATCGTTGCGATCGACTTGTGAAACGGTGCGTTGTCTTGGTGAAAGATCCTTTTTTTTCTTCATTTATGCCTGTTTTTAGCGATTTCTTCATCCATACGCACCAATAATGCTAAATAATATTCGCTATTCATGGTTCTTCCTTTCTCAAGGTAATCGATGAACAAAATACCTGTCCATAGAAACAAACAAAACAAGAATCGGCTGATCTTCAGTAATATCTAATATGGAAATCACTGATGGACCATCTCTTCAAATAAGCAGAATAAACTAGAAACAACAAAATGTGATTCTATTGACACAATGTTGAGAATATCACAGGCAAGAAAAATTAAAAATTTTAAGGCAAATAGACACTACAACGAAACTTGGTACTGTTACGGATAAGAAATTAATTAAAATCAACCTTCACTTTTACAAAAATTCACAATGAAGTGTGAAATCCGGGTTTTCCCAAATAGAAAAATGATTGACCATGTGCTTAAAGAAAAAGTCGAAACCGGATTTCGCAAATAGATGGTAAATTGGTATACTTTTTTAAAAAATCATATCACCCCAAGCAAGGCGGTAACGAGACAGATGCGCAGGGGGCTACGTAAGAGTGAAAACATTGGAAAAGGGAAAGCCGGAAACCACATCCTAAACAGGGAACAAGGGATGAGCCTCTTCACCTGTTCAATAAACGTGGGTGGAGTGTAAACCGGGCGATAGTTTGGTCTATCTACTCCAATTAAAAAAAAAAAGAAAAAAGGTTGGTGACTTGCTAAGTTTTAGTTAAAGTCCAGTCAAAAAAATTTATGCTAAAAAAACAAAACCAATCCTTCAATTAGACATGAAAAGTTTAAAATTAAGCAAAATTAGGCAAAAATGAACAAAAAATGGCTTACTTTTAACAATATTCAAGACAGTTGATTCCATCCCAAAACACACATTGTTTCTGCCAGTGAGTTGAAAAAAAAAAAATAGTGATTTGCAAGACTTGAAAGACTTAGCGGTCAAGTGCGAAATTCTAAAGGACTATATAAATATAAAGGACTATATAAATATCAGTCAGGGATGGAAGCAGCAGAGATGCTAAGCTAAAATGTAACGGGGAGAAACTTCAAGTCAACTCAGACATTCTTCCTCTTTCTTTCTTGTGTACCGATTCCTTTTACTACTTCTTCTCCATCCAAACACATTTCTACGAAACAAACACATAACGCAACTTATTTATACAATTCACAATACGGCATTAGAACGTGTTTTTATAAACAAATATCTCGGATGTTTGCTAAGTACTTGTGTTGTAGATAGAAAATTAAGAATTAAAACCAATCTTCTTCACTTTTACAAAAAATCACAATGACGTGTGAAATCCCGGTTTTTCCCAAATAGAAAAAGGATTGACCATGTATTTTTTTTTTTTTTTTAATAAGCGTTTCACCCCGAGCAAGGCATGTCACTGCCACTACTGCGCAGGGGGCTACATAGAGTGGAGAAAGGATGATTAAATATAGGAAATGTCAGAGGGTGGGTGATAGGCGGGTAAGGATACCGAGAATGAGGATTGGGTAGATGAGAGTGTTCTGAGAATAATTGGGAGTTAGTGTGACAGGAGGTGTCTATTGACCCTACATTTAAACACCTGGAGATTGTAGCTGTCGGGAAAGCAGACTCGTGGAAGGGAGTTCCACAGGCGGGAAGCGCTAGAAAAGAAGCTGTTGGAGAAGAATTTATGGTTACATCTTATTTGTTTAACTGTAAAAGGGTGGGACCTAGTTGCTAATCTAGTATCTCGTGTAAATACGTGCTTAGGCGGCACCAGTGATCTAAGCTCATCGGAGCAGTAGCCATGAAAGTACTTGTAGAAGAGGCACAGGGAAGCCACATCACGCCGGTGAGAGAGTGGTTGCAGCCGGTCTGCCAAGTCAGTATCAACCACGTTACAGATCCTCCTTTGTATTTTGTCAAGAAGCTCAAGGAGAGCAGCAGGGGCACCCGACCAGATATGGCAGCAATATTCAATACACGGGCTGATGGTAGATTTGTATATGTGCAGAATAGATTCAGGTGGGAAAAACTTCCGTGCCCTGCACAGGGAGCCGACTTTCATAGCAGGAGATTTGGCAATGGATTCGATATAGTCATTCCATTTGAGGTCCGCCGAAAAGTCTAACCCAGAATTCGCAAGTAGGTGTTAAATTGATTTTAGACTAATGGAAGCGACTTGCAAGTTTTGAGGACTTCGCGAGTCAGTGCGAAAATCTAATGACAATAAAAGGGCCCGATCAGCGTCAGTGAGTCAGTCAGGGGATGGAAGCTTCAAAGACGACAAGCTAAAATGTAACGAGAGAAGCTTCAAGCTGATTCGGACATTTTACTTCTTCCTCTCCATCCAAAGACATTCCTACTGAATACATACATACATACGTACGCATATACTCTTTCAACAATTACTACTACAAACATTTTCTACAACTCTTGATACCTTAAACTTTCTAATTGCTCATTCATTTCTACAACTCGTGTTATTCTTTCCTTTTAATAAATTTCTATTTTAAAATGCAAAATGTATATTTTATTCTTACACCATTCCACCTGCCGACAACCACCTTTCTGATAACGATGAAAACCCGATTATTCTTCTGATGATAATTCTGGATAAAACTTCTAAGCTGTAGGAAGTTCTGTTAAGTACAGTGCAGTGGATATCGGCTCGAAACGAGAAATCGGGGAGCCGATTTCGAATTCCAGTTGAATCCATTGTATTCACTTACGCAAAAATACCCTTGGGAAAGGTATTAATCTGTCTCTTCCTTCCAGTTATGGGTTAAATAGCATGACAGATTGGGTTCTATAGCCTTGGTCGGCAACCAGTCTACCGCAGAAAGCAATGGCAACCTACTGCAGGATAATCTTCTGCCCAGTCAGTTATGTTTCTTTCGAGACATGATCGCCCAAAGCGTATATCACGTATGGCACTTAACTGACTGACTGACCACCATGTCATTGGAATCTCAGAGAGTTAGTCGGAAGAAGAAAGAAACAACTACCTGGATGATATTTGCTGAAATTCTCAGAAAAGTAGATTGAAAATTTAAAATTGAAAACTAAATGCGTAAAAAAATATGCTTTAAAATAATAAAATCAAAATCAAAAACAGTTCCAAGGAGAATCGATTCCAAATTTACCGAGGCAAAATTAAGTAAGATTGAGCAAACCAAGGCTGCCAGTTAAATCCCCGCTTCCCGCCGCTATGAAAGGGGAAATCATCAAAGTTGTTGGTCCAGAAAAATAGAATAACATATGCGCTTGTAAAGAAAACTGATGGTCACTGAAATAACATCTAAATTGTTTTGGAAAAAGAGCCAGGAAAAAAACAACTTTTTTGTTTCGGCCGCACAGAAGAAAAAATGTCCCTACAAAAATAAAGATTAAATGGGTTCGTTGATTTCAATTTATCTCATATTCGTCAAAATATTTATTGCACATATTGTTTTGGGTTTTGGGAGACAACTGATAAAGATTAATTACTAGCTTGGAGTGAGCATAGGCAAGAGGTTGTGTCCTCTGGTTGACCGAGAAACACAGAGGAAGATCAGTTTTTTATTACTAAAGATATCGAGGATATTATTCTTCCTTTTCTTTCCCACTCATAAAGACCGTGGATGAACAAAACAATTTCTGAGATTTGTTGGCAGGGGGTACATCCAGATTGGTACCGATTATCTTAGATATGGTAAATGCGTGGTTTTGGAAAATTACTTAAAACAACCATCATGAAACAGGCTGATAAAGATTAATTACTGGAAATCTCCTTTTCGCCTACCCATTAAGTGTTCTAACAGATGACGGAAAGTGCAACACAGAGATCCAAAGGCAAATTGGCATGGCAAAGTTCCGGAAGTTGAGTAAAGTATTTAGAGACAGGAAAATTCGCTAGAAACAAAGAAAAGAGTACTGGATTGCTATGTTATGTCAATCCTTTAATATGGCAGTGAATGCTGGACAATATTATCAAAGATGAAGGAAAAACTTGAAGCAACTGAAATATGGTTCTACAGAAGGCTGATGCGGATATCATGGTTCAAGCATGTGAGCTATGATGAGATCTTGGAAAGGATGGAAACGAAAAGGAAATTAATACTGAGCAACAGGAAGAGATAGCTGAAGTTTCTGGGGCATGCAATGACGAAGGAGGGCTTGGAGAACCTGATACGAACAGGCCAGATAGAGGGGAAAAGAGACAGGGGAAAGCAGCGGGTAACATATTTGAAGCGCCTGATCAAGTGGATGACAGAACGAGGGTTGTGTGGTGTAACGGAAGAAAGCGTGCTAAGAGCCATCAGGGATAGAGAGTCAGAGAAAATCATGATCGCCTACATCCTGAAAGAACAGGGCACATGTAAGAAGAAGAAGAATTGGAAATATTTAGATTCGTTGCCAAGACAGTTGTACCAGCCCTTAGAAAAGGGCTGAAGTTGGAGGTTGGGAAGGGAGAAATAGGTTATCACCTTTTATATGGAGCGAGAGGAAAAGTGAAGGGAGTTAGAGTTAAGGGACGGCTTGATTCATTTGATCATTCTCAAAAGTGGGCTTGAAAAACCCTAAATATGGAAAATTACCCGATATTTCGAAAATATGGGATTTCAGAAAAAATGTTGATGCTAAGGGTAGGAGATAACCAAACCTTGGATCCTAGTTAACACCACACCTGCTAAACGCAAGACTGGATATAAGCTAGAGATTTGGACACTTTACAGAGTTCCCACATTCAGTCAGTCAGTTAAGTGCCATACGTGAAAAACGCTTGGGCGATCATGTCTCTTTCGAGACGTGACTGACTGGGCAGAAGATTATCCCGCAGTAGTTTGCCATTGCTTTCTGCGGTAGCTTGGTTGACGACTAAGGCTATAGAACATAATCTGTCCTATTATTTGACTCATAACTAGACGGGGGAAGTGATGTACTATATTATTATGTAGTAATTAGTGGGGGATCAGTTTATTACTTCAAAGCAATAGGAAATCGATCCCCACTTTATGCCCTGTAGAAGCCTTAATCATGTTTCCAGCTATTATATTCAGTCAGTCAGTTAAGTGCCATACGTGATACACGCTTGGGTGATCATGTCTCGAAAGAGACATGACTGACTGGACAGAAGATTATCCCGCAGTAGGTTGCCATTGCTTTCTGCGGTAGATTAGTTGCCAGCCAAGGCTATAGAACACAATCTGTCCTGTTATTTGACTCATAGCTAGAGGGAGAAGAACCGTATTATATTATTATGTAGTAGTTAGTGGGGGGATCGGTTTATTACTTCATAACAATAGAAAACTGATCCCCCACTTTATTTAACCCATAACTGGAGGGAAGAGACGGATTAATACCTTTACCAAGAGTATTTGTGCGTAAGTGAATACAATGGATTCAACTGGAATTCGAACTCGGCTCCTCGATTTCTCGTTTCGAGCCGATATCCACTGCACCACAACGCACATACTGCTACAAAAATCCTCGTCGTTCTCAGAGATCTCCTGACCAAGACTTTGTGCTCGCCCTGAAAACCAGAACTTATAAATTTAAATTACCACCAACATTGGCGGTAAACTCTAAAAAGATCCCGTTGTTATTTGATTACAAGAAGGAAATATTAAAATTGCTGTATACAACAAATCATATTTTAACCAAAGTTTATTCCTAAGAATTCTTCTTTTTTGTTTTTTTTTTGGTGGGTAGCTCCTCGCCGCCGTTGACGAGGTCATTACTTCAGTTTGTTTTATCAGTAATATTCTCACCTTCTGAGATTACAAAACACAACGTAACAGTAGTGAAGGGTCGTGAATCAGACGGACGCCAGCTAGGTCGAGTTGAATTGTGCTCATCATTTTAATATCACAGAGAAACCAGCAACGCGTTATCGAGTGAAGAATCAGCTAGACGGTAACCACGGTGGTCTGAAGACCAACACAGTTAAAGAATTAGTTAAATCATCAAAATGAATGTTTTTTTCTTTAATTAAAGCAAACATCGACACCCTCTGTTTTGAAATATTTGCCCCAAATCAGGGAATTATTCGATTCAAACAAAATTTTCAGTACCTATCAATAAATACATTGTTTACCGAATATTTATTAAAACAAATTTTGAGGAAATATTTTTGGTGGGTATGTTTTACATACATATTTTTAGATATCTCGTGTATACTTTTTAATTTAGGAGGGTACACTTTTTTTTTTTTACACAGTTCTAAAGAAAAATTCCTGAAGATATTACTTCAATAATAAGAAAAAATTATACAATGCCAAATTTGAATTAAAATAATTTTTTGGGAGGGAATTGCAGAAGAGAGAACGCCCACTCTTATCCCGAATATTAGAACATGTGCATATAATATCAAAGAAGACTCGAAGCTATTTCACGAAATTTAAAAAGGTACAAACATTTATCATATAGAATTGAAATGATATCAAATAATATAATTTTAGCAAAGAGCATTCACAAAATAATTTTCTATGTCCTTCTTACTGTGAAAAAAATAGCAGGATAAAACAAAATTACAGAAATTATAGGCTCAGATATTGAAAAAAAAAAACCCATGGTGATATGAAAATTGTTGGAAAAAAGAAAAAACGTAAGAAATTACTCATTAGAAAATGATGCAACCACACCAATAGAAAGTCAAAATACCTAATATGGCGTATTCCAGCAGTGTCTTTTAGCAACTCTAACGATATTTTGATATGTCTTTCGATTTTCTTTGAGTTTCCTTTTCGTTGTCGGTTGCGGCGATCTTGGTTTTTAAGTTTTTCTTTGTTCTTCCTTTTTCGTCGTCGTAGACGTTGTCGGCGTAGTTCTGAATAAATACCTTTAAGCCTTTTGCTCTCCGAGAGTCGTCTAACGACTTTCATATGTGAACCCCACAAAACCGTCCCGCAGCCAGGCGTTTTCCTTCACATCTGACGTCTAAGTGTCTTCTGCCTTTCATCCGCTGACCAGTGTGCTTTTATACGATTAAAAGGTGGCTCAAACGAGCTTCAGCTTCAAGCTCACTTGGGTGAAAACCACCTCTTTTAGTTAGACGAAAGACAAGAGGAATATATTTTTCCAAATTTGAAAAAAAAAAAAAATAGATAAATAAATAAATGCACCACCTACCAACAGTCTGCTAGGAGTGTTATTTTTGACGGTTCTTTTTAAAGCCAATTTCAAATAATAAAAACACACTTTTACACACAAATTTTTTACTAACAAATTTTCACAAACCGCCTGGCTTTCATTAAAACACTTCTCATAAAAGTAAGCGTATTAAAACAAACTTAGACTATTTAATATTGATTTAATATTTAATATTGATTTACACTTTTAATTATTTTTTTAATCACTAATAAAATTTTTAAAGAAGATATGGACACTTTTTAGAACGTCCGTGGCAATAAAATGATATTTACAATCAGAAAGCGAGGACTGAAATTTATAGATTTAATAAGGAAAGAAGACCTGAAAAATGTAACGAGGAGCCTACTAAGAGCAACAAAAAAAAAAAAAAAACGCCGAGGAAAAGAACGGGTAACTAATTTAATGGGTTTGAGTGAATAATTGGTAAAGAGCAATATAAGACAGAAAGTTGTGGTGAGCCATGACTGCCAACGACCTGAAGAAGAATTTAAAATTGTAGAATGCCGAAAAAGACCTGGTATTTTCAGAAAATCTAACACAAAGAAATGGCCAAGTTTAACATTAAAATTACACTGTAACACGACTTCCACAAAATAATATAGCTTTATTTCGGAAATTAAATTAATTAAAACAAAAACATCAAAATTAATAAAAAAATATTTTTCTACAAAAATAAACATTTTAATTTAACTGAATCTTTATCCATTTTTACATGTTCCGACCGAGCAAAAGCGAGGGACCGGATGTTTGCTTTACAACGACCAGAAAGCAAATGAACAAAACTCGTCGTTGCGCATCCGATTTCGTGCAGATGTTCCGGTTGAAAAATAAAAATTAATCAAATATCAAATTTCCATTTCGTGAGCCTACGCGAATTTTATTTACCAGCCAATGGGAATCCCAGAATCAAATACAAGTGTGAAATTCCAAAACGAGCTGTTTTGATCCAAAAGCAGATATAAAAAGCGGATACAGACAAGAACCCAGCAGACGGGCAAATAAGAGGAGTAGAATGTAATCAATATCCCCTTGACCTCAGTCAAGCGGTTACTACGCTGGCCTCTTTCCTTCTCCCTGTCTCAAAAGTACTTACTGACCTAAGGTCACTACTTCAAAGACATTCCTCACATACCTCCGCTCACCACATTCCTAAACACTGTCTTTTTCAGCATTATGAAAATTTTAACCTCCGTTGGACCTATATTCAAGTATTATTTTAATTTTTAAAAACATTAATTGATATGTGTATATTTAAATGTTATTTTCTACTCAAATTGCCTTTCTTGATTTATAATCGTTTTATGACTTATAGTGGGCTATCTACCACAAGGCCAAATTCCGTTAACCTGCAACAGTATACAATTACCCTTCTCTAGAACGGACTCCCACTACAACTGGAAAAAGAATAGATAAGCAACCCACTATATTCTCATTCGAATTTAAAATGTAAATAAACGATACAGTACTTCGTTTATGACGAAACATTAAATATCAATGAATTACTTGATGCTGAAAAACTAGCAATTTTTAAAACGTCTGTTTTTTTTTGTTTTTTTTTCAATCTAAATCTAAACTTATTCATAAATGGAACTTTGTGTGTATGTCTGTGTCAGTTACCTATAGACTCCGAAACGGCTGGACCGATGTTCTTGAAAATTTACACAGTTGTACTATAAGCGTCTGCGAGTGTTCTTAGCTAGGTTTTGTGTCGAGGTACCTCGGATAAATATCGAAAATCGATAATTGAAAAAATCGGGTTATAGAAAGAATGGTCCGATTTTAATAAAATTTGATACACTCATAGACAAAGACATAAGAAACGATATTCAGATGTTTCAAGGTTGCAGTTATTACAGTAGTGCAGAAAATCGATTATATATATATATATATATATATAAGGCAAGATGTTTGTGTGCGTGTCTTTTTATCTGCCTGTTTGTATGTATTTTTTTTCAGCCCTTTTATTTTAGTTTTTGCTTCAGGTTTGGCTCTAAGAAGGTATAATTGTAGTTCTTAGTCTCAGCCATGATACCATTTACTCAGACGACTTATTTAGTCTTCAAAATTCAGTTTACGACGAAAAAACTTATTTGATATCGATACCAGGAAATCAAATTTGACTTACATCCATTCATTTTTCTTCCAGTCTACTGTTTCGCTTTAACTGGAAACAACTATTGCTTTTTAGTCTTTCGTGTCAACATCCAAAGAGTCTGAGCTCCAGGACCATGGATTAGTTTTAAAGCTTTTATTACACCCGAGCAACATCGGGCTATATTGCTAGTATTCAAATATTCTAACAGGGTTTGACTTTTGTTTAACGGCATATCAACCTCTGCGGGTTATTTAATGCCAAAAAGGTGGTGTTTTAAGGTATCTTTTTAATATTCGGTTATAGTGAGTAGGTTGATTTAGTCAGATTTTGATGAAAAATGTTTTAATTTTATTTTAGAAAACTGAAAATGTCTTCTAGTTTTGTATTCAAAAATGTATTCTTGGTAATAATGTTTTTCTTCAAAAATCTATTATGGTAATATTTTTTTTCTTTCAAAAATGTATTGTTCGTAAAAGTATTTTTTCAAAAATGTATATATTTTTTCTCTAAATATCTATTTTTATGTATATGTTTCTATCAAAGGCTATTTTTATACCGTCATATCGTTTTGACCCCAGTTTTGGTGAGGGTTAACTATTTTCTCATAGCTGGGACCCTAACAGGTGCTACTACTGTATGCAGTTTACTGTCATACCGAGGACCCGTTCTAACAGAAGTTGTGACATGGGTACCATAGATTAAAATATATATTTAAGCACATACAATGTATGAAGGAGTGGCTTGATAGGACAAATTGAAGTAACGAAGCACTGTATTTCTGTGTAGGTTATAACCTTTCTTAGACTTAGACAGGACAGAGGTGTGACACGTCAACGGGTAATGTGTTAACGAAGTGAGGCGATTTTAAGAAACGACAACAAATGGTAATCATGTATTACTGGCAATGTTTGTCAGTGGCACAAGGAAGGTGTGATTTGAAGTGTTTTTTGCGAAATATTGCTAATAAATGAATATTACTGGAATATTATCATGGATTTGATATGAGGTATATTTTGTAAAATAAAAGAAATTTTGGTAATAATGCAGTTTATTATATATCAATTAATTTGCTGGCTTTGCAGTGCATCTAAATTAAATTCAAAAACACGAGAAAGAAGGAAGTCGACTACTACATAGAAAACCCACATTTGAGGTATTAGCAGTAAAGATGTTTTAAAGAAGAGGTAGTATTGTAGATTTTGAGTTGGAAACTTTGAAATGTTGATTACTGAAATTGTCATTTTATTGTGTGGAGTATTAGAAAGGAAACAATAAGAAGGCTGAAAGAAAGAACAATAAGAAGGCTGAAAGAAAGAGACAAAAGGAAGTGGTATTTGTGATGCTGATGTGCAAAGAGTCTTGGGAGAGCTGAATTGAGATTTTAGCTTCAAACATTTTAGTAAAAAAAAAAAAAAAATTAAGAAAAGATTTTACAAACATTGTCACGACGACGTGTGTACAGGATACGGAAATTAAGTGAAACGAATTTCGCAAAATGAAGTTTTGTAATTGTAATTTGTGAAGTGATGAAAAAAAAAAATTACAAAAAGCGCTATTTATTTTGTAAAAAATACAAAAATGTGGCACAAGGTCAAAAGTGGGGTGCGGAAGACTGGGTCTTATAAATAAACTTAGCTAGTCACAACCACTGACCCATACCAATATTTTTTTACACCAAAACCTTACCATTCTTTATAAATCCCCCATAATTTCTGCAAAGTTTTAACTAGTATCTATATGTACAATTTTTGGCGGGTCGGGGAAAAATAATAATAAAAAAACAATTTAAAATCTAACCATTATATATATTTACAATTAAAAATTACAAAAATGTGGCACAAGGTCAAAAGGGGGGTGTAGAAGACTGGTTTTCTTTCTTATAAACTTAGCTAGCCACAATCACTGACCCATACATGCACCAATATTTTTTTACACCAAAACCTTCTTAGCATTCTTAATAAATCCACCCTAATTTCTGCGAATTTGTAACTAGTACCTATATGTACAATTTTTGGCGGGTCGGAAATACTTCCATGGCTTCTGCTCCGATGAACTTAGCTCACTGGTGCCCCCTAGGTTCGAATTTGCACGAGATACTAAATTAGCAACTAGATCCCACCCTTTTACAGTGAAACCGATAAAATGCAACCGCAACTTCTACGCCAACAGTTTCTTTTCTCGCACTTCCCGACTGTGGAATTCTTTCACATGACTGCTTCCCCGACGGCTACAATCTCCAGGAGTTTAAATGTAAGGTCAATAGACACCTCCTAACACAATAACTCGCTTCCATTCTTTCAAACACTCTTCCCATCCTCCCAACTACCTATCACCCCCCCTTCTGACATTTCCTATATCTAACCATCCTTTCCCATCACTTCCCCGCCCCTATGTAACCCCCTACACAATAGTGGCAGTGGAATGCCTTGCTTGGGGTGAAACGATTAGAAAAATAAAAATAAAAACAATTTAAAATCTAACCATTATGTGTATTTACAATATGTGGTAACCTATTTACAAGAAACTAAATAGTGTTAGAAAAGAAAATCCTTAATTATGTCAGAAACATTAGTTAGCCGGACGAAATTAATGCGTGACTGAAATAATTTAAAAATTCATTCGTCTAATGATTCAAACACGTCAACAAATGCGACGTCACACGCGAAATACGAAAAGCGTTCCGCATCCACTGACATCTCTGGTCACCTAACGGGGGAGTGGAGTGGGAATTAAACTAAAGAAGGTGGGGGGACAAAAATAAAAGAGACCAAATGGGCATACAACCCCTAGCTATGTAAACTTTGAAAGGAGAAACAAAAATAAAAACAACCCTAAACTAACAAAATTTTGAACTGGGTTAGAAATATTCAATCCAGCTACTACAACTTCCTAATGTTTATTGTTTTGTTTTATGGCCTATCAACTCATCTTGGGTCATTTAACGCCGAATCGAATTATTAAAAATCGAACAAAAAGTTAAGAACAATTTCAAGAAGTTCGTATATTTAACATATATAATAGACTTATATATTTAGACAAATTCATACATTTAACAAATTTATGTATTTAACACATTTTCAATTCATAAAATAATTTTATAAAAATGTATATATTTAATTTGGCTGTTTAAATTTTATGGCATACCAACCAGTACGGGTTATCTGAAGCTAAATCCAGCTTACATACATGTATATGTATTACATATACAAGATTTACAAACGCAAATTCGGTAGAACCAAGTTTTGGAATATATAGCAAGTTGGTAGAAATACATATATCTATGTGCATGTGAAATAGTATTCAACCAGTCATATTTTTTAGTACATTCCGATGGGTGGATAGGTAGATTCGACTTAGCGTCTGTATTTTGCGGTCTAGCTCGACGGGAGTTGTGCTCAGATGGAGATCAAACTTTTATAACGCTAACGACATCTTGAAATTTTTCAGGTAGCCAAAATTAGGGGTAGAAAAATATATATTATCACCCTCAAAAGGTCAGGGATCAGTTAATGTATTGATTAGAATATAGAATCGATCACCCACTTTATTATCTATATACGTTGCCCCTCGTACCTGAATCGAAGAGGGATATTCTACATTGTTATTATCTATAAAAGTAATGAGGGTGGGGACGTTGTGTAAGTGTTTGCTATGTAAATTCATCATATGTTTATTATTATTATTATTATTATTCCTTAAACTATCAGTGAAACCGGGCTAAACAGCTAGTTTTAAATAAACCTAAGTTTATACGGAACAACATCAGCCTATTTTTCGTGTAAACAGGGCAAAAAATTAAAATCCAAAAATAATTTCTTCTAGAAAGAGAAGTTAAAAAAAATCGGATCAACACAAAAATAAAGATGATAAAAAATTAATATATATAATACAATAAAAAAAACCTTTTAAAATGGGGAAAGCAAACAAGTTAAACTTAATTTAAAATAATAATTTGCAATAAAGGTTTGAGTAAAACTATTTAACATTACACCAAAATTAATCGGAAAGAAGTAAAACTATATAAAATAAAATTTCACCCAACGACGAAGAAGAAAATAAAATTCGCCGAAAGAAAAAAAAAAGTTCAGCGAAAGATGAAAACAAAATTCTAAAAAATATATGTTAACCCAGAGAAATAAAATAAATGTCGGCCGAAAATCGTAAAAATTAAACGACTGACAAGAAAGATTTAACTGTTTAAAAGGTCAAAATAAATTAACAAAAATGGATTTCTGATCAAAAGTTCTTTAAGTTCTTTCAAATAAATGAGATCGTAAATAAAAGGTAAAGTACAAGTTAAACGGAATGGAACAAAACCGTAGCCTGATAAGACTACGTCAAACTAGAAAAATGAAAATAAAAATGGCGACCAAAGCCGACGAGAAAACGGAAATAAAAAAGACTGAAAACAAATTGAAAAGAATACATTTTAAAACAAAAACAAATGAACAAATAAAAGAAAAAATAAATAAGTTAAATCAACTTAACGGAAATTGCTTTTTTTTCTGGCGAGAATAAAGTTCTTAGCAAATGCTGTCAACAAAGGTTACTGTTGAACACGCTCTTTGAGTAATTCCACTGGTCTGCAAGAAAAGGTCAGTTCATGTCAAGAATCGGACTTCAAGGTACCGTAGAAGAAAAGCTTTTACATACAAATGTAATAGTTTTTCACAAATCACCAGGTTTTCGTTTAAGACACTTCTAACAAAACTAAATGTATAAAACAAACTTAGTCTATCTAATATTGATTTATTTACACTTTGTAATTATTATTTTATATCAGTAATTAATTAAAAAAAACTGAATATACAGAAACTGTTTAGAATGTCCTTAAAAAGCGATGATGAGGAAAGAGGACCTGAAATATGTAACAGGGAGAATATTAAAAGCAAGAACAGCAGGAGAAAATAGCGTGTAACCAATTTAATGGGCTTAGGTAAAAGATTGACAAAGAGCAATGGTAAAGAGATTATTTTCTAAGCGCCGCTTAGATGTGGCACAAGGCCAAAATTATGGGGTATCGAACTCACTAATCAGTTGTAATAGGTTCTAGAGGGACAAGCTTGCTAACCATTACACCACGAGCTGACCTGATTTCTTAGACGTGGCACAAGGCCGAAAGTATGATGTACGCAGTGAGGATCAAACTCACTACTCAGTTATAATAAGGTATAGTGAGAAAAGCTTGTTAACCATTACACCACGTCGAGGTGCCCATGGTTAAGTTAGAGTTAATTTACATAGCGCCGCTTAGATGTGGCACAAGGCCGGAAGTATGGAGCACCCACTCACTACTCAGTCCCAATTGTTCTAGCGAAACAAGCTTGCTACGTCAAGGTGCCCATAGTTAAGTTAGAGTTTATTTTCTAAGCAGAAGGCCGAATGTATGAGACACCCAGTGAGGATCGAACTCATTACTCAGTTGTAACAGATTCTAGCGAGACAAGCTTGTTAACCATTACACCATGCCGCCATAGTTAGGTTAGAGTGACGGGAGAAAGATGGTAAATCATGATATAGAATAGGTGTTCTCATTAGTCGAAAGGAAGCTCTGGTTCGTTAGTAAGAGAAGACAGAAGAGAAACTTCCAAGTTTCACCTACTTACCCCATGTCATTCTAAGTGAATCCGTTAATAAATAACTAAATATATTAGGATGTGCGTTGTGCTGCAGTGGATATCGACTCGGAGCGACAAATCGAGGAACCGAGTTCGAATTCCAGTTGATATTCCTTGCATTCACTTACGCACAAATACCTTTGGGAAAGGTATTAATCCGTCTCTTCCCTCTAGATATGGGTTAAATAATAGGACAGACTGAGTTCTATAGCCTTAGTTGGCAACCAGTCTACCGCAGATATCAATGGCAACCAACTGCGGGATAATCTTCTCTCCAGAAGGTACATAATCGCCCAAAGCGTGTATCACATATGGTACTTAACTGACTGACTGAATATAATAGTTGAAAACATGACTAATGCTTCAACTGGGCATAAAGTGGGGGATCTGTTTTCTATTGTTATGAAGTAATAAACTGAACCCCCACTAATTACTACTTAATAGTATAATACATCTCTTCTCCCTCTAGCAATGAATCAAATAACAGGACAGATTGGGTTCTATAGCTTTGGCTGACAACCAGTCTACCGCAGAAAGCAATGGCAACCTACTGCGGGATAATCTTCTGCCCAGTCAGTCATGTTTCTTTCGAGACATGATCGCCTAAAGCGTGTATCATGTATGGCACTTAACTGACTGACTGAGCATAATAGTTGGAAACAGTTAAAGCTTCTACTGGGCATAAAGTGAGGGATCGGTTTTATATTGTGATGAAGTAATAAACTGATCCACCATTAATTACTACTTAATAATATAATACATCTCTTCCTTCTCTAGCTATGAATCAAATAACATGTCAGATTGGGTTCTATAGCCTTGGCTGACAACCAGTCTACCGCAGAAAGCAATGGCAACCTACTGCAGGATAATCTTCTGCCCAGTCAGTCATGTTTCTTTCGAGACATGATCGCCTAAAGCGTGTATCATGTATGGCACTTAACTGACTGACTGAGCATAATAGTTGGAAACAGTTAAAGCTTCTACTGGGCATAAAGTGAGGGATCGGTTTTATATTGTGATGAAGTAATAAACTGATCCACCATTAATTACTACTTAATAATATAATACATCTCTTCCTTCTCTAGCTATGAATCAAATAACATGTCAGATTGGGTTCTATATCCTTGGCTGACAACCAGTCTACCGTCGAAAGCAATGGCAACCTACTGCAGGATAATCTTCTGCCCAGTCTGTCATGTCTCTTACGAGACATGATCGCCCAAGCATGTATCACGCATGCCACTTAATTAACTAACTAAATATATTAGAAACTTGACTTGTGCTTTCATTTCCCAACCATGGCTTTTTTTAAATGATCCGTTTCCTGGCGAACGTACAACGAGGCCTTACCCAGTTTTTGAGCATACCGACACGGAAGTGGACTGACACACCGCTACGTAGGTTGATTTGTCGAATCGGTAGTAAAACCAGGAGAAGAACCTTTCTATGTGAGAGAGACTTATTCATCATGCACACACGATATATACTTAGGAATTAATATGAGTATAGGTAGTCTCTGAACATCTCATCAAAATTCGATTCTGACATGTCGAATACATTCTGTATTGAATTGCAGTGGTAGTCGTGTTTCTTAACAACATAATTAAAAAGAAATAAATTTTTTATTGTTTTTGAAGGTAAAAAAACAAAAAAAGAATAACAAAAAATCTTTTTTGCCGACGCATGTCTACTAATGAAAAATGATACTTTTCACTCTTTAAAAGCCGCCAAGACGTGCAGTTATAAAAGCTGAATACAGACTCATTTACAGAATATCATTATTAGGCGCCTCTTGAACGAAATAATTTGATAAGGCTGAGAAGCGTTCGAAGCGAACGTGCATCCAATGAAAAATCCTTGTATCACATAATTTGTTAGCTCACGACGTTCACAAGATGGCCGGTTGTAATTCAGGGACTTCGTAACTATCTGTATTTTTTATACAGTAAAACAAAATCTCTCATATATTCATATGCATAAATATGTATTTGTGCATGCAAGCTCCAGGAATTTAAATGCAATGTCAATACCCTTCTCTTATCCACTTTACTCCAGAGTTCTTTCTACACCACCCTGTATACCTTGTTCTTTTAATTTCTCTCTACCTTCGCAACTATCTTCACACCTGTGTTTCCATCATTCTCTTGCCCTTTCTCTGACACCCCTTGTAACTGATCCGTCTTTCTCTTCACTCTACTCCTATCTAATCTTTTTCTCTTATGTAGCCCCCTGCGACAATTCTACTCCACCAGCTTCTTTTCTCGCACTTCCCGCCCCTAGAACTACCTTCCGTATACTTGCTTTCCTGACGGCTACAACTTCCAGGAATTTAAATGGAATGTCAATACCCATCTCGTATCCACTTGACTTCAGTCATTTCTACATCACCCTGCATATCTTGTTCTTTTCTTTTCTCTCTACCTTCACAACTGTCTTCCCACCCGTGTTTCCATCCTTTTCTTGCCCTTTCTCTGACATCCCCTGTAACTGGTCCGTCTTTCTCTTCACTCTCCTTTTGTCTAAACTTTTACTTTTATGTAGCACCCTGCGCATCAGTGGCAGTAACGCCTTGCTTGGGGTGAAACGATTAAAAGAAATAATGTGTGTGAGAACTTTCCATGGATTCGAACCAGGAACAATGACACTCCGTTCAAATGTCCTCCTAATTGCATCACGGCTTTGCTTTTATACCATTCGCTTTAATTGGCACCTTGCATGCACGTCAAATTCCTGTAATGTTTCCTAATTGCTACAACCTCCAGGAATTTAAATGCAATCCACTTGACTCCAGTTCTTTCTAAATCCCCCTACATTTGAAGTCGATAGACTAAACTATCGCCCGGTTCACACTCCATCCACAACTATTGAACAGGTGAAGAGGCTCATCCCTTGTTCCCTGTTTAGGATGTGGTTTCCGGATTTCTCTTTTCCAAATCTCTTCATTCTTTTCTTTTTTCTTTTTTCTTTTTTCAATTGGAGTATATAGACTAAACTATCGCTCGATTCACACTCCAACCACAACTATTGAACAGGTGAAGAGGCTCATCCCTTGTTCCCTGTTTAGGATGTGGTTTCCGGATTTCTGTTTTACGTAGCCCCCTGCACGTCAGTGGCAGTAACGCCTTGCTAGGGGTGAAACGATTAAAAGAAATAATGTGTGTGAGAACTTTCCATGGATTCGAACCAGGAACAATGACACTCCGTTCAAATGTCCTCCTAATTGCATCATGGCTTTGCTTTTATACCATTCGCTTTAATTGGCACCTTGCATGCACGTCAAATTCCTGTAATGTTTCCTAATTGCCTGCACTTGATCATTAATAGCATCTTTTATGGCTTCGCGAACATTTGTTAGCCATTTTCCAAATCAGATTGGAATCTTCCCACATTAAAGGTTCTGCTATTCTTTGATATGGATCCTTTTCTGTCTGGAATCATTTTTGAATTGAAGGCCATATTTCACTAATTATCCTATTATAATCAGGAGAAAAATATCTTCGTTCACAGATTTTTAAAGTAAAAAAAAAGGAATTTTACAAAGAAAAATTATCCTTTCATTTAAAATTAAGTGCTGTTGAAAAGTGAAGAATGTGGCGTTTCGGTTCTTCCAGTTAATTTTCGATTCAGCTCCTAATCATTATCATCATCATCGTTATCTTCTTCTTTAACTTCAAGAACCACCACCACCAACAACACTACTACTCCTAATAATAATAATGTGTCTTCCCTCTGTCTCTTCTACAAATATTTTTATAGCTTCTGCTCCGACGAACTTAGGTCATTGGTGCCCCCTCTACAAGTATTTACTCAAGAAACCAGACTAACAACAAGGTCCCACCATTTTACAGTTAAATCTACCAAATGCAGTCGACAATTCTACTCGATCAGCTTCTTTTTATGCACTTCCCGCCTGTGGAACTCCTTTTCGTATACTTGCTTTCTGGCAGCTACAACCTCCAGGAATTTAAATGCAATGTCAATTCCCATTTCTTATCCACTTGACTCCAGTCCTTCCCTCGTACATTCTACATCATCCCGTGTATCTTGTTCTTTTCCCTTCTCACTCTACTTTCGCAAGTGTCATTAAACCTGTATTCCCATCCTTCTCTTGCCCTTTCTCTGACACCTCCTGTAACTGATTCGTATTTCTTTTCACTCTCCTCCTGCTTAAACTTTTACTCTCTTATATAGCCCCCTGTGCATCAGTGGCGGTACCGCCTTGCTTGGGGTGAAATGAGTAAAAAACAAAAATCAAAAGCAGAAGAGAATTCGTTTTGTATTTTTTCTCACCTTGCTTTTTATTTAACTAAAATTTCTTCATTTCATTTTTGATTTTTCTTCCTCCAATTTCTTTTTCGTATTTCAAATCTTACCACCATTTATCTCTGCTTTCCGTATCTTTTTTCTACGGTTACTCCTTTTTATTTCTCTTTATTCTCTTATTTTTTAACTCTACGTTTTTTGCTTTTCTCAAAATGTTTTCTCATTTAATTCATCAATACTTCCATTTTGTTTCTAATTCATTTTATCCATCTTTCTCCTACGAACCCTTTTTTCTCTCCCTCATTCTATATCATTATAACCACCATAAATTCAATGTGTTTTATTTCGTCAGGTATTGAAGCATAAGTTTTTCCTTTAAACAAAACAAAAAAAAAACTGATGAAAAAGTTCACGAATTGGGCATTTCTGCAATTCTTGTTAATTCGGGGAGAAGTGACTTTGATTTAAATTTCCAGAGTCGTGGTATGATTACTAATACGCATAATATTAGATATAAGGAAATTCTTTTTGGTTACTTTTCGTTAAACATTGTTGATATGGCATAAAGGCTGCGGATAACATATTTGCAGGGCCTGATCAGGTGGATGACGGAACGGGTGTTGCGAGGTGTAACAGGAGCAAACATACTAAGAGCCACAAGGGATAGGGAGACGTGGAGAACCATGATCGCCTACGTCCTGAAGGGATAAGACACATAGAAGAAGAAGATATAATCCTGCAGTATAACGTCTTTGTAGTTGTAGTTGACCAAAATTTGAAGCGTAAAAGTGCAGATAGACATAATGCTGATGGCCTGGTAGACCACCGGCTAAAGTAGCAGCACATTAATT
Source organism: Ascarosepion bandense (assembly GCA_037127315.1). NCBI lineage: Eukaryota > Metazoa > Mollusca > Cephalopoda > Sepiida > Sepiidae > Ascarosepion > Ascarosepion bandense. The sequence goes on along the minus strand of JBBBDQ010000299.1, from coordinate 3,747,760 downwards.
GAGTGTCGTATAAGTCGAGTAACAATCCTAAACAAATATTTCCAAACTGAGGCACCGACTTATATGGCGGGTATAAATTGCAAATCTTTACCATTGATTGTAAACAAGCACTCTTATCAACAATTCTACGTAATTTACCGTATTTCCAGCGGCTTACCATGAATACACTACCGGCCATAAATATTAGGTAACCCCATTTAAAAAAATATTATGTATTTCATACTATTTTTAGTATTTATTGCCAAGTGAATAATTCAAAATGACGATTAGAAGTGGTTTAACTAAGTAATATAGTTCGTCTAATGTCAAACAGGAGATGAACAGACTGAATATCAACATCCTAGGCATGGATAGAGAGAGGAAGGCAGCGGATAACATATTTGCAGGGTCTGATCAGGTGGATGACGGAACGGGGGTTGCGAAGTGTAACAGGAGCATACATACTAAGAGCCACAAGGGATAGGGAGACGTGGAGAACCATGATCGCCTACGTCCTGAAGGGACAGGGCACATAGAAGAAGAAGAACGATTTGAGAATATTTAATTTAATTTATATTTAATTTGTATTTTTATCTGGCGATGATTTCTGGGGCATTTTTGTCTAACTGTTTTGTTCAGCTCGCAGCTTCTCATAAATAAATAACTAATATTTGAAAATATTTTGTTATGTTTTGGTTAGAATCTTTAAGTTGTTGATATTACGATACAGAAGCTAGATTAGTTATTCTTTCAGAAAATAAAATTATCGGACGTAAAAATCTGACATTTCCTGTTTACTCATTAAGGTGATCTTTTGACAACGGATTTCAAATTAATATCGCAATGCGTTTAAGAACATACAATGTGTTTAAGAACAAAATCTGACATTTCCTGTTTACTCATTAAGGTGATCTTTTGACAACGGATTTCAAATTAATATCGCAATGCGTTTAAGAACATTCAATGTGCTTAAGAACAAAATCTGGCATTTCCTGTTTACTCATTAAGGTGATCTTTGACAACGGATTTCAAATTAATATCGTAAATGCGTTTAAGAACATTCAATGTGCTTAAGAACAAAATCTGGCATTTCCTGTTTACTCATTAAGGTGATCTTTGACAACGGATTTCAAATTAATATCGTAAATGCGTTTAAGAACATTCAATGTGCTTAAGAACAAAATCTGGCATTTCCTGTTTACTCATTAAGGTGATCTTTTGACAACGGATTTCAAATTAATATCGCAATGTGTTTAAGAACATTCAATGTGCTTAAGAACAAAATCTGACATTTCCTGTTTACTTATTAAGGTGATCTTTTGACAACGGATTTCAAATTAATATCGCAATGCGTTTAAGAACATTCAATGTGCTTAAGAACAAAATCTGGCATTTCCTGTTTACTCATTAAGGTGATCTTTTGACAACGGATTTCAAATTAATATCGCAATGCGTTTAAGAACATTCACTGTGCTTAAGAACAAAATCTGACATTTTCCTGTTTACTCATTAAGGTGATCTTTTGACAACGGATTTCAAATTAATATCGCAATGCGTTTAAGAACATTCAATGTGCTTAAGAACAAAATCTGGCATTTCCTGTTTACTCATTAAGGTGATCTTTTGACAACGGATTTCAAATTAATATCGCAATGCGTTTAAGAACATTCACTGTGCTTAAGAACAAAATCTGACATTTCCTGTTTACTCATTAAGGTGATCTTTTGACAACGGATTTCAAATTAATATCGCAATGCGTTTAAGAACATTCACTGTGCTTAAGAACAAAATCTGGCATTTCCTGTTTACTCATTAAGGTGATCTTTTGACAACGGATTTCAAATTAATATCGCAATGCGTTTAAGAACATTCAATGTGCTTAAGAACAAAATCTGACATTTCCTGTTTACTTATTAAGGTGATCTTTTGACAACGGATTTCAAATTAATATCGCAATGCGTTTAAGAACATACAATGTGTTTAAGAACAAAATCTCACATTTCCTGTTTACTCATTAAGGTGATCTTTTGACAACGGATTTCAAATTAATATCGCAATGCGTTTAAGAACATTCAGTGGGCTTAAGAACAAAATCTGGCATTTCCTGTTTACTCATTAAGGTGATCTTTTGACAACGGATTTCAAATTAATATCGCAATGCGTTTAAGAACATTCAATGTGCTTAAGAACAAAATCTGACATTTCCTGTTTACTCATTAAGGTGATCTTTTGACAACGGATTTCAAATTAATATCGCAATGCGTTTAAGAACATACAATGTGTTTAAGAACAAAATCTCACATTTCCTGTTTACTCATTAAGGTGATCTTTTGACAACGGATTTCAAATTAATATCGCAATGTGTTTTAGAACATTCAATGTGCTTAAGAACAAAATCTGACATTTCCTGTTTACTCATTAAGGTGATCTGTGACAACGGATTTCAAATTAATATCGTAAATGCGTTTAAGAACATTCAATGTGCTTAAGAACAAAATCTGGCATTTCCTGTTTACTCATTAAGGTGATCTTTTGACAACGGATTTCAAATTAATATCGCAATGCGTTTAAGAACATTCAATGTGCTTAAGAACAAAATCTGACATTTCCTGTTTACTTATTAAAGTGATCTTTTGACAACGGATTTCAAATTAATATCACAATGCGTTTAAGAACATTCAATGTGCTTAAGAACAAAATCTGACATTTCCTGTTTACTCATTAAGGTTATCTTTTGACAACGGATTTCAAATTAATATCGCAATGCGTTTAAGAACATTCAGTGGGCTTAAGAACAAAATCTGGCATTTCCTGTTTACTCATTAAGGTGATCTTTTGACAACGGATTTCAAATTAATATCGCAATGCGTTTAAGAACATTCAATGTGCTTAAGAACAAAATCTGGCATTTCCTGTTTACTCATTAAGGTGATCTTTTGACAACGGATTTCAAATTAATATCGCAATGCGTTTAAGAACATTCAATGTGCTTAAGAACAAAATCTGACATTTCCTGTTTACTTATTAAAGTGATCTTTTGACAACGGATTTCAAATTAATATCGCAATGCGTTTAAGAACATTCAATGTGCTTAAGAACAAAATCTGACATTTCCTGTTTACTCATTAAGGTGATCTTTTGACAACGGATTTCAAATTAATATCGCAATGCGTTTAAGAACATACAATGTGTTTAAGAACAAAATCTCACATTTCCTGTTTACTCATTAAGGTGATCTTTTGACAACGGATTTCAAATTAATATCGCAATGCGTTTAAGAACATTCAGTGGGCTTAAGAACAAAATCTGACATTTCCTGTTTACTCATTAAGGTGATCTGTGACAACGGATTTCAAATTAATATCGTAAATGCGTTTAAGAACATTCAATGTGCTTAAGAACAAAATCTGGCATTTCCTGTTTACTCATTAAGGTGATCTTTTGACAACGGATTTCAAATTAATATCGCAATGAGTTTAAGAACATTCAATGTGCCTAAGAACAAAATCTGACATTTCCTGTTTACTCATTAAGGTTATCTTTTGACAACGGATTTCAAATTAATATCACAATGCGTTTAAGAACATTCAATGTGCTTAAGAACAAAATCTGACATTTCCTGTTTAGTCATTAAGGTGATCTTTTGACAACGGATTTCAAATTAATATCGCAATGTGTTTAAGAACATTCAATGTGCTTAAGAACAAAATCTGACATTTCTTGTTTACTCATTAAGGTTATCTTTTGACAACGGATTTCAAATTAATATCACAATGCGTTTAAGAACATTCAATGTGCTTAAGAACAAAATCTGACATTTCCTGTTTACTCATTAAGGTGATCTTTTGACAACGGATTTCAAATTAATATCGCAATGTGTTTTAGAACATTCAATGTGCTTAAGAACAAAATCTGACATTTACTATTTACTCATTAAGGTGATCTTTTGACAACGGATTTCAAATTAATATCGTAATGCGTTTAAGAACATTCAATGTGCTTAAGAACAAAATCTGACATTTCCTGTTTACTCATTAAGGTGATCTTTTGACAACGGATTTCAAATTAATATCGCAATGTGTTTTAGAACATTCAATGTGCTTAAGAACAAAATTTGTAACAGATTTATAAATATATTTATGCTTATTCCACAAAGAGACCTTATGCAATTGAGATTTAGCTTTTTTCTAAACTGCTTCTTAATGTTTTAACCGCTTCAAAATAAATATTCACTGTGTAGTTCCAGAAAACCTGGATAAAAAAGGGAGGATTTAATGCGAGAATTCTGGTCCACAAAAATACAACTTTCGAGAAAAGACAACGAAATAAGAAATGTTGTATAAAAATATGGAAATTTTGTATTTGACTATATATATGCAGTATAAACAATTTGTACAATTCTGTGTCTCTTTTTGTTTAATAGAAAAGTGTCTTTTATATTTGCGTGAATGTGGGTTGAATATAAATGTCTGTTGTATTTGAACGAATGTCGTTGACTATAAAAGTGTCTGTTATATTTGAACGAAAGTTGGTTGAGTATGAAAGTGTTGGTTTGAGTCTGTAATTAAATAGAGTAGTAGCACAAAGTTTCTTTCCCTTTTATGTATCAACCGTTAAGTAGGTGGAAAAGGAAAGTGTTTCAAATTGTGTTGAAAAGGAGTGTGAATGAGAATTCCCGAGGGGAGGGGGAGAGGGAGTCAAACGGAGATAGTAGTAATTGGTAGTGTATGTGTAAAACGATGAATCAGTCTACTTAACTTAGTAAGTCTGTGTTACTTCTCCTTTCTGGTTGTTGAAAGCTGTGAAAAGTTTTATCGTCGTGGCAGGTTTTTCCTCTCTTCTTTCCGTTCGTAGCGGTTGAGTGGGTAAAGGATTAGTTTGTCGGCACTGGTCTTTTTGATGTCGTCGCCTATCGGACTGTGTGTATCTGACACTGCGCCTCTCGAGATTGACTGTCGTGGGTGACGGCTTCTCTGACTGACAGATTGACTGCTTGTTTGAGTGACGTATTGACCGAACTGTTGTCTCTCACTGACCATCTTGACTGACTGCCGTGACCGGTCAAGAGACCTCCTTAAATATTGAATTCTGGGCACGTGGTAGGATCCCAGAACGATTTTTTTCTTTAGCTGTGAAAAAACCGTTTTGCTGACATATTTTGAATTTCTCAATTTGTCAACCAATTAGGACCCAGAGTATCGCTTTTCACACTGACTTGTGAAAAAAGAAAAAAAAAAAAAAGAAAAGAAAAAAAAGAAAAACAAAAAAGCAAAAACAAAAAAAATCAAAAAGCTTTTAGCTGTTTGGATCCAATTTTGCGGGTGTGCAATTTTATTTTGGGTTTTTCCCAAATGTTGTAGTCGTTTGAATTTGATTTTTTGGGTGTGCAATTTATTTTTTGTTTTTTAGCTGGTCGATAGATGATAGAGGGCTTCTTTTTAGCTGGTCGATAGATGATATAGGGCTTCTTTTTAGCTGGTTGATAGATGATATAGGGCTTCTTTTTAGCTGGTTGATAGATGATATAGGGCTTCTTTTTAGCTGGTGGATAGATGATATAGGGCTTCTTTTTAGCTGGTTGATAGATGATATAGGGCTTCTTTTTAGCTGGTTGATAGATGATATAGGGCTTCTTTTTAGCTGGTGGATAGATGATATACGGCTTCTTTTTAGCTGGTTGATAGATGATATACGGCTTCTTTTTAGCTGGTTGATAGATGATATACGGCTTCTTTTTAGCTGGTTGATAGATGATATACGGCTTCTTTTTAGCTGGTTGATAGATGATATACGGCTTCTTTTTAGCTGGTTGATAGATGATATACGGCTTCTTTTTAGCTGGTTGATAGATGATATACGGCTTCTTTTTAGCTGGTTGATAGATGATATACGGCTTCTTTTTAGCTGGTTGATAGATGATATACGGCTTCTTTCCTATATTCACTATTATACACACAACTTAATTTTTTAGAAAAAAACAAAAACAAGAAAAAATAAACAAAACAAAAAAAAGCAAAACAAAAAAACAAAACAAAAAAACAACAGCCATTAAATTTCCAAATTTAGGACAGCCAAAAAAAAAAAAAAAATTAGTATATTTCAGCTCGTATCTATCTACATGCAACATTATGATTTTATGTTTTTACATTATTCGTATATTTTGTTAGCGACACATGGATTTTCTGCAGTTGTAACAGATGAGGCACCGCTGTAACAACTGATGTGTGATAATTATGGCAGAAATTACTAAATCGTAATTATGACGATGTAGGATATCGACACAGAATAGGATACCATTCTCTGCTTGTGATATTCTTCTGTTCTCGGTTTTTTTTTTCATTTCGCACGAGCTTAGACGACTTTCCGTACTTTGAGTCTCGATAACGAGCAACGGGAATTGCAAAGTCTCATGGTTTAGTTGACATTTAAAAGTTTGATACGTTTACCCAAAAGCAACTAAAAGCTCTAGTGAATTAAGCAAGTTTTAAATTGAAAAATTCAAATCTGACTCATTGTTAGAAATAAACGGATTTTCTCGAATTTACAAACTTTGCTTAACACACACAAAACTTGCAAAATTTCACACCTTGATACGAAATGTTTGTCGTCCAATGGAAAGGCCAGAATCACACCCGGGAGTGAATTCCCAAACGAAAAAAAAAATGAACAAGACGACCGTCGCATCAGAGAGTTAAGATAATCACAATTGAGTAAACGTCAAGCGATCATATTATTATTGCCTCTCTCTTTCTCTCTCACCTCCTTCTTCTTCATCGTTCATCTCTCACCTCCTGCCTTTCACCATGCACCCTGAGCGATAATTTCAAAGACATTCCTATCCGACGACAATGTTCATACATATATACAAACATACATGCATACGTTCCTGCCTACGTACACATAAACTCAATCTTGCAAGGACTACTCCGAACTCTTGATACCTTTAACTTCTTAATACTGTTTCTAATTGAATATTTATTTCTACCAATTCAAGTTATTCTTTTCTATCAATAAATTTCTATTTAAACACGTAAAAGTTATACTTTTATTCTGACACGAATCCACACATTCCAATCTCCAACCTGCTGCAAACCAACCTTCTGATAATTCTGGATAAAAATTGTAAATTGTAGCGATTTCGGTTATGTATGACACAAGGACGAATTAATAAACATTAACCATGTGCCTATAGCTACAAAGCTACATTTGGGTACGTGATACTTTGATTTCACATCTACGGATGAACAAAGCTGAAAAAAAAAAGAATTGTTCTTCAGAAATTGTTGCGAGACACCCAACAAACACTGAGGAAATTATTACAGCGTTTATTATTAATAGCTTGACAATATAACTCTTCTTTCACTACATAGTCTCCATATTGTTAGAGCAGAGAAGGAATTCTGTGGCCGTGTTTCCACTTGCAGCAAAAATGGCTACAGCAGGTCTAGTGGCTCTTATGACTTTTGTTACGCGTAGGTTTTATTCCGTCTGAGAGGCAGGAACCCGACTTTCCCTTCTCTGGGTTTTATGCAACGAAAGTTTCGAACTCAGAGTACCGGCAATATAGGCATGTCTCTGAGCAGAAATGATTTGTAAGAACACACGCTGGTATCCCTGAAAGGGGTGTAAAGAACTCTCTTAAATAGCAATTTCTTTTCAGTTTATCAAATAATTCGACAATCTCTCACAGCCACTAATAGATATCCACCGAGGGTTTGGGCTAACTTCTGGGTCCTCCGAAACCAAATTGCCCTATCATATTACCACTTCGATCAGATTCTGGTCTACGAGTTTAGTAAGAAAAAACGTATTCCGGAGTATTACTATTTTAGTCAACAATCCGAAAGACCTATATCGTATTTTTTTGTAAACCCCTTAGTCATATCAATACATTATTGTCGCACTAATTTCACATGTATAGTTACTGATTTTAACAAACACTATCGATGTTCAGTTTCTCTTAAGCATACTTTATCTGTTTCTTATAGCTTCAAAGCCTTGTTTTTAAATCGATCTTTCTACGTTATCTAATTCATTATTTATTGCTAGCAGTATAGCCCGGCGTTGATCGGGTGTAATAAAAGCTTCAAAACTAATCCATGGTCCTGGAGCCCAGACTCAGCCCAAAGAATATTTGTGTGAAGTTTGGTGAGAATCGGATAAAAATTGTGGATTTGTATAGAGGATAAACAGACACACACAGACAAACATTTTGCCTTTTATATATATCTTATCGATTTTCTGCACTATTGTAAGAACTGCAACCTTGAAACTTCTGAATATCGTTTCTTATGGCTTTGTCTGTGAGTGTATCAAATTTGATTAAAATCGGACCACTCCTTCTATCACCCGATTTTTTCGATTATCGATTTTCGATATTTATCGGGGGTACCTCGACACAAAACCTAGCTAAAAACACTCGCAGACGCCTATAGTACAACTGTGTAAATTTTCAAGAAAATCGGTTAAGTCATTTTGGAGTCTATAGGTAACGGACACACACACACACACACACACACACACACACACACACACACACACACACACACACACACACACACACACACACACACACACACAGAGTTCTATTTATAAATAAGTTTAGAATAGATTTAGATTTAGATAGATCTTCTATCACAGTTCCAAGCTACTTATAGTGTATATGATGCACCCTACCGGAGGTATAACTCTTTTATACAGTATACCTTTGCAATTTAAAGAAAGGACACAAAAATCACAAAGCAATTAATGCCTTGATAATAAGAATGAAAATGCTAATAAAAAAACGCATTATTCATGCTTTAAATTGTGACTCATGCAGATTTTATACGCGCTTAATTAAATACAGGTCCTGGGCATAACGGTAAACTGCATCCGGCAGCAAGGCCTCTGATTAGAAGGTTGTGAGGAGCATGGAACCACCTCTTAATTGCTGTTGTTCTCAGTTCCACTCTGATTCGGAGTGGTAGCACCTGTAAGGGTCCCAACTATGGGTAAATAGTTAACCACCCCCAAAACTGGAATCAAAACACTATGAAAGTATAAAAAATACACTTTTCTAGAAATATATATACAAAAATACTTTTCTAGAAAATTATACATTTTTGAAGAAAAAATTATTCTCAGTAAAACATTTTTGAATACAAAACTAGAAGACATTTTCAGTTTTCTAAAATAAAAAAAAGAATAAAAACAAAACAATTTTCATTAAAATCTGACTAAATCAAACTTCTCACTATAACTGAACATTAAAAAATACCTTAAAACCCTACCTTTTTGGTATTAAAAACCTACAGATGTTGATATGCTGTTAAACAAAACTCAAACTCAAACTCACACTCAAACTCATTTGTTCACTCGTGATACTCAAGTTAAAGTGTTTTAAGAAACTGTAGAAAGTGTCATGGCCACCACTGATAAATTTGGCAGTGTCTAGACTAAAGACAAGAGGGAAAGTAGGTGGGCTGCTAAATATAACAAATTTCATAATGATTATGAAAATATCGATGACGAAGAAGTGAGAATTTAATCGATTAAAATGCAAGTATATCAATGTATTTATGAAACCAGAAGAGAGAAATGAAGTGAAAAAGAAAAACGTAAAGGCTGGACAGAAGAAGTAAGAGAAGACTGAAAAGGAGGTCAAAAAAAGAAAAAAAAATAGATTTTCAAGGGGAGAGAGAGAGAGAGAGAGAGAGAGGAAAAGGAAAAGGAAAAGGAAATATATAAGTAAACAAATCAGCTGGCTTTCCTCGTCCATGGAAATACAGTTCACGACACCAAACCGATATGTTTCATCTTGTCACGGCATCAAGGCACAACGTAGCTGACTGTCATTAGTTCTGTAGTGGAAATCTCGCTGGCCATTATTGCCAGATAATTGGATCGCAACGACACATTGTGATGCGAATTTTAAATAAACGCCATTAATCAGGAGAAATTGAGATGATGGAAAATGTTTCATCAATCTCCCTGCAACTTTCAGTCAGATAAATTTAAAATTTACTGTGAAAAATCCCTCAGTTATAAAATACAGTATCACCCAGATAGAAGATATAAGAGAAACCCCGATATAAGATAGATCTTATCTGGTCCCATATTAGAGCCTCTGGTTATGTATATAATATAGACCAAACCCTGATATAAGAGAACCTCTATATAAGAGAGATGTTTTATCTGGTCCCATATTAGAGCATGTGGTTATGTATATAATATAGACCAAACACAGATATAAGAGAAACCCTGATATAAGAGAGATTTTATCTGGTCCCATATTAGAGC
>JBBBDQ010000299.1:3622500-3732500 GCA_037127315.1 Ascarosepion bandense | reverse complement strand
TATTTTTAATATTTATTGCCAAATGAAAATAGAATGGTTCTTTTGTTATTATTACTTTGCAAAATTTTACAAGGCAAATAGCGACAATTTACCCATCGCAACATGTAGATTATATATATATATACTACAGGCCATAATTATTAGGCCACACCAGTTTCTTTTTTTAAGAAATGATGTATTTCTTACTATTTTTAATATTTATTGCCAAATGAAAATAGAATGGTTCTTTTGTTATTATTACTTTGCAAAATTTTACAAGGCAAATAGCGACAAGTTACCCATCGCAACCTGTAGTTTATATATATATACTACAGGCCAATAATTATTAGTCCACACCAGTTTTTTTTTTTTAAAGAAATGATGTATTTCTTACTATTTTTAGTATTTATTGCCAAATGAAAATAGAATGGTTCTTTTGTTATTATTACTTTGCAAAATTTTACAAGTCAAGGAAGCAAAGACGAACTCGTCCGAATCACCCTAAATTTTTTTCATTCCTTCGTCGATGAAACTGCAATATAGGTAATTATTAAATATTTATAAATTCTTTTGATGCACATGTTATTGTGCAGTATTAATAAAAGAACCATTTGATTTTAATTTACAATTATTCACTTGGCAATAAATACTAAAAAATAGTATGAAATGCATCATTTTTTTAAACACTGGGTGACCTAATAGTTATAGCCGGTAGTGTATATAATTTCAGAAACACTGACATGCAACAGTAGTTTCTGCCGAGGTGGCTTCATCAGGAACACGTAATTACTTCTTTTCAAATCTACCCATAAATGCACTTGTACTGGTAGTGGGAGGATGATTATAGGAAAAGGACGTGGAAGGAAAAGGAAAAAGAGAAAGCCACAGATTGGGATAGAGGTGGGGATAATAACTATTTGCGTAAGTACTCTTATCCGGGATCATGATTAGCCAGTAGGAACTTCTTCGCGTGTCTGAAAACTGCCAGTACTTCTAATCGTTCAATAAATATTTGGCTTCGATCAGGATACTTTATTATAGCTCATTTTTCTTCCTGGCAATACCTGTACATTCCGATTTCGATGTTATTTACCCGGGCCTTTTTTAATATATTCCATTTAATTTATTTTCTTCCTTTGCGTCATATACAAATCTGGAAAGTTTTCTAAAATTTCTCTACCTTGACAATTTAAAAGCGGATCTGTGATTGTACCACCTTTTCTTAAGGTTGTTCTTTGTGAACCCAATATATATTTTTTCCTCAAGGTCACTTTCGTGTCTTACCATGGCTCTGTACACCACTCCTTCTACTTTGCTATTCCATTTAACGGACATTCGGTTATATTGCAGCATTTGCAGCGTTCCTTGGTCGTGTCCAGATTACCCCCACTTAAGTTTAAGTTTGTGATATTTTGGCCATTGATACTGGTGCAAAATTTTACAGTGTTTTGTGAAATATTTTATTCAACAGAGAATTCTCGGGGTAACGTTTGCATCGCAATTTTAGAAAAGTTTTAATAATTTTACCCGCAAATTGAAAATAGGGGTGGGTTGAAGCAAATTATATGCCATTACTCAACACTTGTTCGAAGTTTGGAGAAAATAATAAAAATTGAAACAGACAGATCTTGTCGCCTTTTTTTAATCAAACTTGTTGGTATGTATACTTGCTTCCTAAATATACCTTTAAACACACACAGACACACACATATATTAATTTAGTTTGCTTAAGCTATGCTTAATTGAATGTTTTTCTCCTTGTTTTTTCTTTTTTAACTTGTTAGAAATTTCTCTTGCAGGTATTTTGGACTTTAATTCCTTTTTTCTTTATCACCCGAATGAAAACCCCTAACCTCTCTCTGCCAGTGGGCCACTCATATAGATAGGGTAGTTAGTAGTAAGTGATCTCATCCCCAGCCGCGTTCGATTATTGGTTCTGCTAAAAAGTTTAAAATTCTCTGAAATCGCAAAAGCATTTTTACCTAACTAGCCGTCTCATCCTAAGGCTGTGTGACGAATATTATTATTTTAGTATTTCTCCCCATCCCCGCTTCTTAAAATCGCCTCTTTTTCACGCTTGTCTAGCGTGCAAGATTTTTATTTAAGCTTGAAACTTTTCATTTTCATGTATCTTTGCATTTCTTCATGTCTACATTTACTTTCCTTAAGATATCTCTGCTATGCTTAAATGAATGTTTTTCTCCTTGGTTTTTCTTTTTTGACTTGTTAGAAATTTCTATTTCAGGTAATTTGGACTTTAACTAAAACTGTTAATTTTTTTCTTTTTTTTTTAAATCGCCCAGTTCACATTCCTCTCACCTCTATTGAATAGGTGTAGAGGCTTATCTCTTGTTTCATGTTCAGGATGTGGTTTTCAGCTCTCTTCCTCTCCTCAGACCACAATATTGGTGCTTCCGCGATTTTCCTGCAATTTGCGTGGACGGTGGCAACGTCTGTTCATTGTGAGGGTACCGGGTTGATAGTTTTCTTGTTGCTGCTTCCAACTGGTACTTAGGAGCCCTAACTCTTGCGTAGTGTCTCAACAGTTGCATAATATTGGGGTCCTTGCAGTGCCATGTCGCGCACGGATAGGTGTTTCTGCAGGCGCTTTCGGGTGGCAACCCAGAGGCCCCACTTTTCTGCATCTCGCGCCAGTTTCCTTCCAGTGCACAGATTATTTATCCGAAATCGCTAAATCATTTTACCTCCTATCTGTGGGCTGTGATGAATAATATTGTTTTTAAATGTAAATTATTTTACATGTATCTTTGAATATCTTTATGTCTGTAATTATTTTGCTTAAGATGCCTCTTTTTGCTTAATTGAACGTTTTTCTCTTCGTTTTTCTTTTTTAACTTGTTAGAAATTTCTTTTGCAGCTAGTTTGGACTTTAACCAACTTAAAATTTTTCATATATACATATACATCACGCACATATTTAAAATGTTTTTGAAATTGAATTAAATCCGACATATTTATAATTTATTTGTTTAAACGTTATTTTAGCAGATATTCATATTTGAGTCTTCCTTGTGCCTCTTCTACAAATACTTTCACGGCTTCTGCTCCGATGAACTTAGTTCACTGGTACCCCCTATATACGAATTTCCTCGAGCCACAAGATTAGCAACTAGGTTCCACCCTTTTACTGTGAAACCAATAAATTGTAAACGCAAATTCTACTCCATCAGCTTCTTTTCTCGCTCTTCCCGCCTGTGGAATTCTCTTCCGCATACTTGCTTTCCTGACAGCTACAATCTCCAAAAATTTAAATGTAAAGTCAATAGTCATCTCCTGTCTAACTAACTTACATCCTCTCTCTCATGCTTTCTACATCCACCCCACTCTCATCAGTACGCTCTTTCCTCTCCTATTCTCTTCCTGACACTCCCTGTAACCTGTCACTCTTTCTCATAACGTTCCTTCTATGTAACCTCCTGCACAACAGTGGCGGTAAAATGCCTTGCTTGAGGTGACACGATTATAAAAAAAAAAATTAAAAAAGATGATCTGTTTCTATTATTAAACAGTATATTTATATCTACCGACATAAATATTCGAGAAATCTTGTTAGGAAAATACATGCCCTTCACTAAAATTCGAACCTGCTCCCGCTACGAAATATTGTCATTAGATTTGACGTGCCTTGACCGCTTAGGCACGTAGGCTGTCCTGATTAAACAAAACCCAAAGAGTGCTTTTGAACACACATTTCTCCCGATTCTGGAAATATTCATACCTCCTCTATTTCGTATTATAACGTAAATAGAGACATTTTTTTTTAGGAAATCAATTCGATCAGATATATTTCTAATTTATGTATTTAAACGATATTTTTAATGGATACTCATATTTAAGTAGATGCTCTGTCTTATTCTAAAACTATACTTATTTACACTATTTACATTATTCAGACTATTGTCCAAATGTTTGCTGTCATTTGTTCGACGTTTCGGCCGCTGTACGCTCCGGCCTTCTTCAGGTGCTACGAATTTTGAACCGAGCCCTTTATTATAATCACTAAGGTATATCATTCTTATCCCTTGCGTAGAACTCCTTTTGGTAGTCATGAGTTATCTCCCTCTAACGCTTCTAAGTTACTTGTTCACTACTGCTGTAGCGTGGTTCCACATCTCAGAATTTTGACAAGTATATTTGTTTATTTACATATACCGGTCTGAATATTCGAGAAAGCGTGTTAAATAAATATGCACCCACCGAATAAATTATAAACACACACACACACACACACACACACACACACACACACACACACACACACACACACACACACACATGTGCATGTGTGCACGCGTGTGTATGTGCGTGCTTGTACTCTATTCCAATCAGAACGAAAACTAGTCCAGATTTGCACGAGATACTAGATTAGCAACTAGGCCCCACCCTTTTACAGTAAAATCGATAAAATGTAACCGCAATTTCTACTCCAACAGCTTCTTTTCTCGCACTCCCCTCCTGTAGAATTCCCTTCCACATACTTGCTTCCCCGACAGCTACAATCTTCAGAAGTTTAAATGTAAGTTCAATAGACCCCCTCCTAACAGACTAACTCGCATCCATTCTCTCAAACACTCTTCCCATCTACCCAACCCTCATCCTCGGTGTTCTCATCTGTCTATCATCCTCCTTCTGATATTTCCTATATCAAACCACTCTTTCTCATCACCTTCCCCTATGTAACCCCCTGCGCAATAGTGGCAGTGGAATGTCTTGCTAGGGGTGAAATGATTAAAAAAAAAGATGAAAATATATACCTTAATGAAGGTAGCAAATTTTAAAACTTTGGATATTTTCTTGCAGTATTAGGGCTGTAATTATGTTCAATAGTCGAATGTATTTTCTGTGGTACCGGCCGCTGATTAAATCGTTAACAGTCAAAGCGTTAAAAAATATTTTAGGGGAAGCCGCGAGATTTTCCGTTCTACTCCTAGAAATATAATTATTGATATCATTTTCCGGCTATTCAACTTGTACAGCGGGACTATTCTGAGGACCCTAGATGTTATGCCAGGATTTGTCATCGGAGGCCATAATTTGAACAGCATAAGGTACGAAGATGATACAGTGATGATAGCAGACACAGAAAGGAAATCACGAAACCTCCTACAGAAGGTAGCTGAAGAGAGTGACAAGAAAGGACTACAAATAAACTGCAAGAATGCATAGTCTTCAGTAAAAAGGGCATCCCAACATGCTAAATACAGGTTGGGGTTACTAAAGTCAAGCAGGTACAAAAATTTAAATATCTAGGAAGTGTTCTAACAGAAGACGGAAAGTGTGACACCGAAGGCGAATTGGCATGGCAAAAGAAGCATTCCAGACGTTGAGTAAAGTATTAAGAAACAGGACAATTTCACTAGAAACAAAGAAGAGAGTACTGGATTGCTATGTGCTGTCCGTTCTTCAATATGGCAGTGAATGCTGGACAATATCATCAAAGATGAAGAAAAAACTTGAAGCAACTGAAATGTGGTTCTACAGAAGCATACTGGATATAAAGGGGGGATTAGTTTCATATTACAATCAATATATAAACTGACCCCTCACTTTGTGGCCACATCAGTTTCTATACATTTATATTCTTGAGATCCAAAAGCTCAAGGATGCATTCCAGAAGTTGAGTAAAGTATCAAGAAACAGGACAATTTCACTAGAAACAAAGGTTTCTAGTGAAATTGTCCTGTTTCTTAAAACTTTACTCAACTTTCAGTACTCTCTGGAGAGTACTGGATTGCTATGTTATGTCAGTTCTTCAATATGGCAGTGAATGCTGGACAGTATCATTGTTGTGGATCCGGGAATGGGGTCAGCACAAATAAATAAACAACGACCAGTAATTGAGATAGAAAATAAGTGTATTAACGTAAGGATACAGACTTAAATGAAGATGAGTAGTCCAGGAATACGGGTTAGTAAAAAGTATATGTACAATCTCTGGAGGTGAAACCGTAGTATATTGAGTATGTCCGCGTCAGGAGGTTGATGGGTACTGCGTAATAATCTCTCGATGAGTGGCACACAGAGCTACTGTGAACTGCTATGTACTGACTGCCAATCTCGCTCTGGACTCTCGTATTCTCCAGTTAACTCTCTGTGAAAACGCGGTATTCTCTCGTCTCGCTTCTATAGCAGTAGTATAAGTATACTCTGAACGAGTCCATCTTTAAGAAAAGGGAGAACTCCACAACACCCCCTCCCTAATTTTTTTTGGGGGGGAAGTCAATATTTTTTCGCTTATGGTCTATGATTAACGGTTATGTAAATTTTCTTTTCCTGCTTGTTCTTCTAATCTCCGTGGCTAATTGCGGTCTTTGAATTTCAAATGCTTCAAAAATCTCCTCCATCGAGTCTTCATTTTCCGAAGGTGACGAGCTTGGCTCCTCTACCCGTCTTTTTTGTATCTGATTGATATATCTCCTGTGAGTGAATTGGGTTCTGTACAGAACATTCCCCAGTCTGCTTATTATCGTACCTGGTTCCCAGTATGCAATATTGTTCCTGAACATTCTGAAATAGACCCGTTCGCCTGGTTTGAAGGATATTTTAGGCACTATAGGTGTATGCCGGTTTTTACTTTTGCCGGTTTTTACCGTATTTTACGAGCAAACATCACTGCAGCTGGCGAAAGGCCAGCTGGTGTGTTTCTGTTCGGAGTGATTCTGTAGACTTGTAAAACTTTTGCATAGCTCTTTCTGTTGGTACGTCCTTTGCTTTTTTTCAAGGCGCTCTTAAGAGTGTCCACAAACCTTTCGCCTTGACTGTTAAATCGTGGATGGTATGGTGTTAATTTAATATGCTTGACTTGATAAATCGCACAGAATTCTTGAAAGTCGCTCGAGTTGAATTGAGTACCATTATCAGTTACAAGGCCAACTACTACGCCAAATCTTTCGAATAACTCGTGTAGACAATTGATGGCGTTTTCTGTCGTAGGGGTTTTGTATCTGAAGACTTCTGGCCTCTTGCTAAAGCAATCTACTGTTATAAAATAATGATATCCATCTATGGGTCTTGCACAGTCCGTATGGACTCTAGACCAAAGTCTGTCCGCCTTAGGCCATGGTTGTTGTATAATTGGTGGTGCCTTTGCTCCTGCAGCGCAGCCTCTCCATTTTTCTACCATTTGAGTAATGTTGTCATCCATATTAGGCCAGTAAACAAAACTTCTCATTAACGCTTTCATACGGTCTTTCCCTGGGTGTCCTAGATGAAAGTCCTTCAGAATTCGTCTTTGTAAAGATCTGAGTATGACCACTCTTTCATTATCTAGTAGTACTTGATCACAAATTGAAAAGCTGTCCACTAGATTTTTTTTCTTTTTCTTTTATTTTTTTCTTTGTACCTCGTATGAATTCATCCATTTTAGCTTTTCTTCTGATTTCTATCAAGGTCACTGGTAATTTTCTTACTGTATTGCTTAGCAATTTACTAATTTCGTCTTCGGCTCGCAAAGCCGCTATTACGGAGTCTTCCTGAGGTTCGCATTTCGCAGGTACCAATCTCGATAAGCCCTCCGCATGACCAATTTTCTTCGACGGTAGGATCTCTAGTTTGAAATTATAATTCAATAATATAGTTCCCCATCTCGGAAGTGTGTTGGCTGTGTAAATTGGTAGACCTTTTTTCGATCCGAATATAATGAGAAGAGTCAGTTTAAAGAGTAAACTCTTCTATATATGTATCTGTGGAAGCGAGTTATGGCGTTTGTTATGCCTAATGCTTCTTTCTCAATTTGCGAATAATTCCTCTCTGCTGGTGGCAACGATCTAAATGCGTGAGCTATAGGTTTTCTTGTGCCATCCTGCATCTTGTGTAATATACAAGCTCCCACTCCGTGTGATCTTGCATCACTAGCAATGATGATTTCCAGTTTGGGATCAAAATGCGTCAGTATCAGATCAGATTTTAATTTCTTTAAGATTTCCTTAAAAGCTTTCCGACAATCTTCCGTCCAATTCCATTGATTATCTTTTTTTACTCGTTCATTGAGGGGAGCCCTCAATTTGTGCATGTTTTCAATGAATTCACCGTAATAGTTTGCTAGATCAAGAAAGCTTTGCAACTCTGCGACGTTTTCGGCTCAGGCATATCTTTTATTGTAGATGCCCTATCTGGACCTGGTTTTCTGCCAATTTCATTTATTATATGGCCTAAATACATGATTTATTTTTTTAAAAAATCGCATTTTTCTCCTTCACTTTAAAATCAAAATCCTGAATTCTTTTAAAGACTTCTTTAATGTGCGTTACGTGTTCTTCCACATTATTGCTTTTGATTAAACTCTCATCTAAGTAAGCAGTAGCAAAGTTCTGTCCCATGAGCATGGTATCCATTATCTGTTGAAAGATTGACAGTGCTACGTTTATCCTAAATTCCGATCTGTTAAATTTGTAAAGTTCTTTGTGAGTATTGATACAGAACATTTTTGTACTTTCTTCTACTGGAATCTGAAGATAAGCTTCGCTTAAATCAATCTTAGAAAATACTGTTAAGCTTGATAAATATTTCCTCCGGGGATTGGCAATGGTTAGTGATAATCCTTGATAGCATTGTTTAAACCAGTCGAGAAATCTGCGCAAACACGTGTTTCTCTGGATTTTTTCTTTACGTAGACCACTGGTGCCGCTCATTCATTGAATTCGATTTGTGAAAGGATTCTAATTTAT
Source organism: Ascarosepion bandense (assembly GCA_037127315.1). Taxonomy (NCBI): domain Eukaryota; kingdom Metazoa; phylum Mollusca; class Cephalopoda; order Sepiida; family Sepiidae; genus Ascarosepion; species Ascarosepion bandense. The sequence continues at coordinate 3,723,834 of JBBBDQ010000299.1, read as the reverse complement.
ACGAATCTATCTAACTCCTTGTCAATTTTTCTATGGTTGTGAAAGGCACGTTTTGCTTTTTCTTGAATACGAGCTGAACATTTTGCTTTAGTTCAATTTTAGCTGCAAACTTATTACATTGTCTCAAACCGCTCGAGAATAATTCGAAGATTGACTGTGTTGTTCTTCTTTTAATTTTGTAGCTTCTGACGGCTCGAACTCTATTTTCTTATAAAATGAGCTAATGGGTAAATTCCATACGTCAAACTTTTGCATCCAGTGTGTGCCCACCAAATTTTCTGTGTCTTTCATTACAAATATTTTCAATTTTTTAGTTTTTACATGGAATTTCACGTGTAGAATTACTTCTCCTTCAAAATTGATACGCTTTCCTGTAAAAGATTTGGCGATTTTCTGCATATGCATCATGGTCTACCTATTTATCTTTCTCCATGTTTGTAGATTAATTATAGTTAGATCCGATCCTGAATCTAACTGTAATTTTATTTTCTTATTTAAAATCTCGAGTTCTACGTATTTTCTTGTGTTTATTTTGTCCTCGTAGCCCATTCTAGTAGTTCTTACCCTACTAGTGTGTCTTTTATTTTTGCATACAGATACCTTATGTTCCATTTTCTCACAAGCTAAGCTGTTCTTGTATTTAAATCGACAGTCTTTATTCTAGTGGAATCCACCACATCTGTAACATGCAGATTGATGGTGGGGGGGGCGCTTATTTTTATTTGATCTCTGTCATTATTCGCCTTACATCTGGTAATTTTTTCTTTATAATTAAATTTTTGTTTTTCTTTCGGGGAGGGTGAAAATCGTAAATTTTTGTTCAACTTACGTATGTGTACTACTCCAGATTCCTCGATAAATGCTCAAGCATTTATAACAGTCTTCTGACAACTTTTGTAGCGTTAATCCAGGCTCGTTTTGAAGCTTCGTGAGCATTCTTTTGCGCATTTCATCGTCCTTGGTTGAGACTTATCTCTGCACGAAAATAAGACGCTTAAAATTGTTCGAGGTCAATTCTGCCAATTTTAAATCATCGCAATGTTTGTTTACACTTCAGGCAAACGTCGAGTAGTCCTGATGTTCGCTTTTTACGAGGTTGAGTCATTTCCACTTTTTGTGAAAGAGTGAAATCTTTGGACTGAAGAACTCCATAAGGCATGTAACTGCCTCGTCAAACGTCAAATTGTTTGTTTTTTTCGGTAAAATATAGTCCACAAATTTTGTGTACTCCTCTGTTCATAATTTCCTGAGTAATAAACTGGATTCTGGATTACAGAACTAGAGTTGCGTAGTGTAACAGGAGAAAGCGTGCTAAGAGCCATCAGGGATAAGGAGACGTGGAAAGCCATGATCGCTTACTTCCTGAAAAGACAAGGTACTTAGAAGAAGAAGAAGAAGAAGAAGAAGAAGAAGAAGAAAATATGAAATTTGGCTTAATGACAAAATGTAATGGAAAATTGTTTTTGCAGCAAGGGATTTTGTTTAACCTAATCATAAGGGTTTGAATTTAGCAAGGTTAGAATTTGCTTCTGGTGACACGAGTCAATATATGAATCTTGTCCAATATAAATGCATAATTCCAATCACTTAGATACTCTTCTGGTGGGCTTAGCTCTCTGGTGCCCCTACACGAATTTACTCAAGCTACTAGACTGGCAAGAAGGTCCCACCCTTTTAATGTGAAAACAATCAAGTGTAACCATTACTTCTACTTCCCCATCTTCTTTTCTCGCACTTCCCCCCTTTGAAACTTCCTTCCGTATTCCTGTTTCACTGATTGCTACAATCTCCAAGAGTTTAAATGTAACGTCAACTCTCATCTCTTTTCCCCTTGATTCCCTTCTTCTCACTTTACACTTTGCTCTCACGCAGCTCTCTTCACACCAACGTGCCCGTTTTTCTCTTACCCATTATCCGACATCTACTGTGACCTGTTCTCCTTTCTTGTCACTTTCCTATTATGTAACCCCCTGCACACCAGTAGCAGTACTGCCTTGCTTGGGGTGAGACGATTATAAAAATAAAAGAGGTAGGGTACGAGGAGGAGGAGGAGGAAGAAGAGACAGGGGAAGAGAAGGAGGGAGAAGCAAAAGAAAGAAGAAGAAGAGGCATGGAAAAAGAAGACGTCTGTATAAATGATTGGGACAAGAAAGATTAAAAGAGTTAAAACACCAAATATATTAACAGCTACAAAAACCAGGAAGTTGTGGAGAGCTATGACTGCCAACATCCTTGGAAAGTATAAGAAGGAGCAACAGAAGGCACTTTGTGTAAATAGTTGGTAGGAACAGGTATTAGAAGAGATATCGAAAGGGAAAATGGATTTAGAGTTACCAAGAACAGTAAATTTGGAGCAGTTATAATCGCCCATGGCTTTAATGGGCAAGAAGAAGAAGAAGAAGAAGAAGAGGCAAAGGAAGAGAAAAAGGAAGAAGTGAACTCTTTTCCGCATTCTTGTTTTCCCGATAGCTACAATCTCCAAGAGTTTAAATGTAACATCAACTGTCATCTATTATCTCCTTGATTCCCATCCTTCTCATTTTACACTTTGCTCTCACGCAGCTCTCTTCACACCAACGTGCCCGTCCTTCTCTTACCCATTCTTCGACATCTACTGTGACCTGTTAATATCTCTCTTGACTCTTCTATTAAGTAACCCTCTGTGCATCAGTGGCAGTACTGCCTTGCTTGGGATGAGACAATAAAATAAAAGACTGGTACCACCAAATTCTTATCGCTGCAACAGCTAGAGAGTACATTCGTCTTATGAAATCAATTTTATAAGTGGCATGATTATATTCTTTGAAAACATTGGAATTTTTGCAGTAATTCTACAGATTTATTTTGTTTTTGTCATCATTTTACTTCAAGGAAAGCAATAAAGCCACTAAGACGCAAAGAGTTACTAATTGTATGAGAAAAATATACCATTAAGAAGAAAATACAATAAAAGTAGAAGAACTAAAAGGACAGAAGATATCATTTGACATTGCATTTAAATTTTTGAAAATCAAATTTGACAGAGAAACAAGAAGCCGGAATGGAGTTTCACAAGCGAGAAGTTGTTGGGACGCCCGCGCCCATTCGGCTATAATGGACTATTCCATTACTATGTAAAGTAATGGTGGCCTCTACGTGACAGAGAGTGTGCCGAGCAGCCGATCGACAAGTCAGTCGTAGACTTCCGGTGACGACCCGGAAGTACCCATTGCTCATACTACGTCTTACGACGGTTGAGACGATTAACCCTTATTCTTGTATTGGATACTAATAACCTTTGTAAATACTATTTTCACGGAATACAACAATTAACCTATTCCTGTTGTTGAGTTATTTATTCTTACTCACGACATAACAGAAGTGCCATAAAAGATAGAAGAAATATTTAACAAAAAACTTACGGTTATATTTAACAATTTCAAATGATGAGGCCTTGCTCCGAAATTATTCATGTTTTGCAGTCTATACTTTAGAAGACAATCTTTTATCCCTTTATGGTTATTAAGTTTCCTCGTGGAAGTTCTATAAAGATAGATTTTGTGCTAAAGTTTCCTTTATCTAACAAGACAGTTAAATGCCATACGTGATACACTCTTTGGGCGATCATGTCTGGAAAAAGACATGGCTGACTGGGCAGAAGATTATTCCGCAGTAGGCTGCCATTGCTTTCTGCGGTAAATTGGTTTCCAGCCAGGGTTATAGAACCCAGTCTGTTTTATTATTTAACCCATAACTGGAGGGAAGAGACGGATTAATACCTTTCCCAAGGGTATTTGTCCGTAAGATAATGCAAGGAATTCAACTGGAATTCGAACTCGGCGCCCCAAATTTTTCGTTCCGAGTCGATATCCACTGCACCACAACGCACATCCTAGTAAGTATCTATTATAAATCATTAAAAGCTGAGGTAGATTAATGGTTAGCAATCTAGTTTTCAAGCTGTTCGTAATAATTTAGCTTATTGCTGAGCGTTTATAAAAAGCGGTTTGACGAGAAAGTAGACATTGACAATATGTAATTCTGTTATAATTTCCCCTGTTAATGGCTCTTCAGTTATTTCCTTCTGATTTAAATCATCCAACCTAATTTTACAGTAGGGCTTGGAATTTAGAAATTTCTCTCTCTCTCTCTCTCTCTCTCTCTCTCTCTCTATATATATATATATATATATATATATATTGCTCTCTATTTCTGTTTGGGGGATAACTACTAGATATCAGTCAAAAGTAATCAGCAAGTAGGTGCGTGAGGAGAAGTTGCCATTTGTAGTTCAATTTTACACGGTTCATTAGATTCTATTTTTCTATTTTGCCGACTGGTCATTTTCATTCTGCAGTAAATTGAATCGGTCGGCCATTCTGGTTTCCGTCTGGATGGGTGCCAGAAATAACCAAACTCATAATTATCACCAACTGCATCAACACGTGGCAGTAAATATGGAGCGTTTGAAGGGAGAAAACGGGCAAGAATAGACTAATTTATAGGAACGACATTTCATTTATGTTCCAACTCTTTTCTGGACATAGGCGATCATGGCTCTCCGCAAACACTTGCCCTTTGTTCTTCGAAACATTTATTTTACCTTTAACATTTTTCTTTCTCCATCTTTTGCTATCCATTTAAAGAAACACGTCTAGTACTTTAAATGCTGTTTCTCTTGCCTGCTTCTTTCGCATTCAATATGTCTTGAGGGAGTTCGATATGTCCTCTTTCTTTACTCATTATATACCCAGAAATTTCATCAATTTATTTATGAACCCGAAAGCAATCATCAGCCAGTTAACTATCCACATGGTGATGTGCCAATCGGAAATATTCCATCAGAAATCTGGTTATTATACGATATTCGTAGTTTATATTTGGACAAAACATGCGCCCTTAAAAAATAAACTTGCCATCATGTTTCGAATGGCAAATTTCAACGACACGAGGTCAATCGAATCTATCTATCTATCTATCTATCTATCTATCTATCTATCTATCTATCTATCTATCTATCTATCTATATTTGTTCATATCTATCTATCTATCTATCTATCTATCTATCTATCTATCTATCTATCTATCTATCTCTATTTGTTCATATCTATCTATCTATCTATCTATCTATCTATCTCTATTTGTTCATATCTATCTATCTATCTATCTATCTATCTATCTATCTATCTATATTTGTTCATATCTATCTATCTATCTATCTATCTATCTATCTATCTATCTATCTATCTATCTCTATTTCATATCTATCTATCTATCTATCTATCTATCTATCTATCTCTATTTGTTCTATCTATCTATCTATCTATCTATCTATCTATCTATCTATCTATCTATCTCTATTTGTTCATATCTATCTATCTAATCTATCTATCTAATCTATCTATCTATCTATATTTGTTCATATCTATCTATCTATCTATCTATCTATCTATCTATCTATCTATCTATCTATCTATCTATCTATCTATCTATATTTGTTCATATCTATCTATCTATCTATCTATCTATCTATCTATCTATCTATCTATCTATCTTTATTTCATTTGTTCATATCTATCTATCTATCTATCTATCTATCTATCTATCTATCTATCTATATATCTATCTATCTATCTATCTATCTATCTATCTATCTATCTATCTCTATTTGTTCATTCTATCTATCTATCTATCTATCTATCTATCTATCTATCTATCTATGTTCATATCTATCTATCTATCTATCTATCTATATTTGTTCATCTATCTATCTATCTATCTATCTATATTTCTGTTCTATCTATCTATCTATCTATCTATCTATCTATCTATCTATCTATCTATCTATCTATCTCTATTTTTTCATATCTATCTATCTATCTATCTATCTATCTATCTATCTATCTATCTATCTATCTCTATTTGTTCATATCTATCTATCTATCTATCTATCTATCTATCTATCTATCTCCTAGAAATAGGAATCCTCGGATAGAATACTGACCAAATGCACAACTGCATTATATAGAAAATATTATATATATTTATCTAAACTTATTTATAAATGGAACTTTGTCTGTGTGTGTGTGTATGTGTGTGTGTATGTGTGTGTGTGGCCGTTACCGATAGACTCCGAAACAGCTGAATCGATTTTGTTGAAAATTTACTCAGTTGTACTATAAGCGTCTGCGAGTGTTCTTAGCTAGGTTTTGTGTCGAGGTATCCCCGAGAAATATCGAAAAACGATAATCGAAAAAATCGGGTTATAGAAGAAGTGGTCCCTTTTTAATCAAATTTGATACACTCATAGATAAAGACATAAAAAACGATATTCAGAAGTTTCAAGGTTGCAGTTCTTACAGTAGTGCAGAAAATCGATAATATACATATAGATATATAAAAGCAAGATATTTGTGTGTATCTGTTTATCTGACTGTATGTCTGTATTTTTTTTCAGCTGTTTTATTTGAGCTTTTGCTTCGGGTTTGGCTCGAGGCAGGTATAATTGTAGTTCTTAGTCTCAGCCATGATACCATTTACTCAGAGGACTTACTTAGCCTTCAAAATTCGGTTTACGAGGAAAAAACCTTATTTCATATCGATACTAAGAAATCAAAATTTGACTTACATCCATTCATTTTTCTTTCAGTCTACGGTTTCGCTTTAACTGGAAACAACTATTGCTTTTTAGTCTTTCGTGCCAATGTTCAAAGAGTCTGTGCTCCTGGACCATGGATTAGTTTTAAAGTTTTCATTACACCCGAGCAACGCCGGGTTATACTGATAGTCATGAAATAATCTGTTTAGTGACTTGAAGTTTTGTCTCTTTACATTAAGGATGATTGTTTAATCGTGAACATGATTCCTCCCACATTTGTTGATATATGTAAAGACTCGTATATATATATGAATTTATATACGAGTCTCTACATATATCAGCAAATGTGGGGGGAGGAATCATGTTCACGATTAAATAATCATCCTTAATGTAAAGAGACAAAACTTCAAGTCACTAAACAGATTATTTCATTCGTTGTTTTCACAATTCCATTTTGATACCATGTAATATTTTAGTACTTCAATTGCATGCAAGAAGTGTGCGTGGTCGGTTGAAATCAGCAAGTCGTTTACCTTCACTTCGTTTACTTTCACTTCACGCTGATGCTCTTGATAAAAGACATCATTTCTTCCCTCTCTAGCCATGGGGAAACTGTAGCACGGACCAGGCTCATTAGTTTTGATTGGTAATGATTAGAGGAAAAGTACAACTCTGAATGTAAACCACTTGGAAACGTTTGGTCACCAACATTGACTTCCTTTTGGTCTTGGCTTGAGTCAAAGTAATGGCAATACGTATCAGCTCTTGAAATGACCGGAACCTTGGTGAAGCTTTGTCGAACCTCGCAAACGGAAGTTGATTTAATAAAAAACTGTCAAGTTAAAAACATAAATATAATCTCTGCCCAACTTGTAGTATAAGTAAATTACGAAAGAGGCTATCGATGCTTGATGACTAAAAACAATTAAAAAATTCTTTGAGGTTTTTTTAATCGATATTTTTTCATTGAAGAATTCATAATGTTAAGCCTGTAGTAGTTGGGAGCTAGTTAATATTTCTTTGATCCAGCCTTGTGTCAGACTTAGCCGAACCCCCTACAGCTTACAAGTTTTATTCAAAATTATCATCAGAAGGTTTTCATCGTTATCAGAAGGTTGTTTGTTGTTTGGAATGTGTGGATTAGTGTAGAAGAGTGGAATAATATAATATACATTTTGAATGTTAAAATAGAAATTTATTAAAGAATTCGTTGAAGTTAATGTTCAATGAGAAGGTTAAGGATATCAAGACTTCGTACAAAATGTTCGTAGTAGTACTCCACCCACATCTATAGAACAGGTGAAGAGGCTCATCCCTTGTTTCCTATTTAGGATGCGGTTTCCGGTTTTTCTCTTTTCTAATCTTCTCACTTTGTTTTTTTTTTCAATTGGAGTAGATAGACTAAACTATCGCCCGGTTCACACTCCACCCACGTCTACTGAACAGGTGAAGAGGCTCATCCCTTGTTTCCTGTTTAGGATGCGGTTTCCGGTTTTCTCTTTTCTAATATTTTCACTCTTATGTAGCCCCCTACACATCAGTGGCGTTACCGCCTTGCTTGGGGTGATATGATTAAAAAAAAAAAAGAAGACATTGTCCGAGTCACTTGAAGTTGAGTTACATTTTAGATGTCTGTCTTGCAGCTCCCAATGACTCTCTGACTGACTGACGTTGATGAAGTCCTTTTATTAAAGTCTAGATTTTTTACACTTACAAGCGAAGTTCTTTTGATCATGCAAGTTGTTCCCATTTGGCGAAAATCACTTAAACACCTACTTACGAAATCTGGTTTCGACTTTTTCTTTCGGTAGATGGTCAATCCTTTTTCTATTTTGGAAAAACCAGGATTTCACACGTCTTTGTGAATATTTGTAAAAGTGAAGAAGAGAGTTGATTTTAATTTCTTATCCATTACAAGCCCAAAAACCACACAAAGTTTAGGTTTGTAATGTAGATTGTAAAGCGAAAATTCGAAAAGGTTCTTTCCATAAGGACTATTATTCAACAGTTCTCATCTTTAAATCTGTGGTGTCATTATTTTGAGAGTAGAGAATCTTGAATAGGATTTCATAAGAACGTCTCTTTAAATTCGCTGAAAATACTGTTTATTTGTTCAGATGTTTCATTTGTATCAGTTCCTTTAGAAATTGCTATCATATTCATGTGGGGAAAATTGTGAAAACGGCTTACCTCGGAAACGCCAACGAGTCTTTGCATTGTGTAAAATTCAGCTGCTCCGTGGTAAAAAGAACCAAAATGGCGGCGCCCATGTTTTATGCCAGGCAGTATCGGACAGTTAACGTGAAATCTGGTTGTCTCGTCATTCGCATGTAAATTATAGTCGGTCCTCGACTGTATAAAGCAAACCGTTTTTTTTTTAGAACGCGTTTTTGTTTCTTTCGGACCGTGCTTGGGTTGTTTGAGAAGAAGAAAAACAAGAAGAAGAAAAAGAAATGACTCTTGCTTGTTTTTTTACTTTCCTACCACAATTCAACTTTACGTAAATAAAACAAATTACGTGCTATGTTTTCTTACAAAGTGTTGGTGTGTGAGATTTAGACTGATAATCCGATTTTATTTTGAACGAATGATTTTTGATATTTAATGAAAAGAAGAAAAGTTTACAATTTCTAAAAACGTTTCAGCCAGACTTCACAAAAATCAATTTAATTCATACGACCTTTGTCTGTCTCAAGTCGACGCTTAAATTCTTTGATTAAAACCAACAAGAGACTCTCGAAAATGTTTTTATTAAAAGAAAATCCAGAATTAATTCATACATTGTGTTGCTAAAACAAGAAGTATTTTGTAGATTTTCGATCTGAATATTTTAAATTACGAATGTGTCATAATTGTGGTATTTTCAATTAATAATAATTAATTACACATTAATTAGTACAATGCGATTTAGATAAGGTAGGGAAATTAGTAATACATATAATGTTTTATTAACTTTGCTTACGACTCCCTTTCTAGACTGAATTCATTAAAATGGGATACTTTGGAAAACTCATAAGCATTTCTGACGAAGACCATATCACTAACGAAGAAGCGAAGCGTAATACTATCGAGCGATATGAAAACCTCCGAGAAGAGACGAAAATCTCCGAGAAGCGACGAAAACCTCCGAGAAGAGACGAAAATCTCCGAGAAGCGATGAAAACCTCCGAGAAGAGACGAAAACAAACTGTACAGACGCGGCTCGTAGTCAGAGGGGCACGCTAAAGTAACATTTCTAGGTTCAGTACAGAGACAGACGGAGACAGAGATGAACCAACAATATCCACCGAATGGACAGAAATGAAGATGAGAAAAGCCCTGAGAAAGAATCTCTGAATAGAGGTTCTGAGTTAATGATGCTACTGCTGTAGCTCTTGAAGCTCGCGAATTCAAATTTGTCCTTTGTATGAAATAACAGAACAAAAGCTGAACAAAGAAAAATAAGAAACATGCAACTAGACTGTATTTCTGTGTTGTAGCGTAGGGAGCTGGTTAATGTTTCTTTGATTCGGCCTTATGTCAGACTTAACCGAACTCCCTACATCTTACAGGTTTTATGTAGAGTTATAATCATCAGAAGGTTTTTCATAATCAAAAGGTTGGTTGTCAGCAGATTGGAATATATGGAATTGGGTGGAATAGCGTATGAAGAATAATATATACATTTTTGCATTTTAAAATAGAAATTTATTAAAAGGAGGAATAACATAAGTTGTAGGAGTTAATGTGCAATTAGAAACATTAAGAGGTTAAGGGTAGAGTTTGTACAAAAAGTTCGTAGTAGTAATTGTTGAAAGAGATAAGAAGAAAGAGAAAAAGGGCAATGTCCGGGTCGCTTAAAGCTTGAAGTTACATTTTAGACGTGTGTCTCTCTTTCGCGGCCCCAATCTCTCAGTCTCTGACGCTGCGAAGTCATTTATGCGTCCTTTTGAATTTCGCACTGGATCGCTAAGCCCTTTTAAGTCTGACAAGTCGCTCCCATTGGTCAAAAATCCTTTCACACCTACTTGCAAAATCTGGTTTCGACTTTTTCGTTAAGCACATGGTCAATCATTTTTCTATTTGGGAAAACCAGGATTTCACACATCGTTGTGAATTTTTGTAAAAGTGAAGAAGGGCGTTGATTTTGATTAATTTCTTATCCGCTACAATGTCAATTGTGAGGCAACTGTAATAAACTATATGAGACAGAACTAAAGGGAGGTCTTTATCTTCTTTTATTCTTTCAGGACGTAGGCGATCATGGCTCTTCACATCTTCCTATCCCTGGTGGCTCTTAGCACTTTTTCTCCTGTTGCACCATGCAACCCTCGTTCTACCATCCACCTGATCAGGTTCTTCAAATATGTTATCCGCTGCTTTCCCCTGTCTCTTTTCCCCTCTATCTGGTCTGTTAGTATCAGATTCTCCAAGCCCTCATTTCCTTATTGCATGTCCCGGGAATTTTAGCTGTCTCTTCCTGATGGTCAGTATTAATTCCCTTTTCGTTTCCATCATTTCCAAAACTTCGTCATTGCTCACATGCTCGGTCCATGATATCCGCAGCATCCTTCAGTAGAACCACATTTCAGTTGCTTCAAGTTTTCCCTTCATCTTCGAAGATATTGTCCAACATTCACTGCCATATTGAAGAACCGACATCACATAGCAATCCAGTACTCTCCTCTTTGTAGCGAAATTGGTCTTTATCTAAAGAACTTAATGATGTATAAAATGATGTGGCGGAACCGGAAGTAGTCATGTAATATCCCCAATAACTCAAGCTGAATATGTTAACCAGAAAATTGTGTAGGATTAGTTATTTCATAATAACAATGTAGAAACTATATATTCTTTTAGTGTCCTAACATAAACTTTTCAACTTAGATAATAAATGTAAACTTATTCGTTGCTTTCATCAGATATTTTGAAGAATGTTTGTCAAGAATACGCTTAATGAAAAAATTCAATTCTTTAAGAGACTAAAAAAAACACCAAGAACAGTTATTTTCATACAAATATTGAAATGAAATGGAATTATGAAAATTGTTGAAACATAACATCAAGTGGAGGAACAAATATATGAATCAATAAATGTTAAAAATTTAAAGAAATGTCTTTTATTTTACTTAAAATCCGAACAAACTTATTGGCCATCCGATAACATTATCGATGGATACTTACATTAACGTCAAAATCAAGAGCAAATGGAAACAATGGGAAATCTAATAATATCTGAAGATAAAGAGGTTGCCATTGCTTTCTGCGGTAGACTGGTTGCCAGCCAAGGCTATAGAACCCAATCTGACCTGTTATTTGATTCATAGTTAGAGGAGGAAGAGATGTATTATATTATTAAGTAGTAATTAGTGGTGGATCAGTTTATTAGTTCAGAACAACAGAAAACCGATCCCCCACTTTATGCCCAGTAGAAGCTTTAACTGTTTCCAACTATTATGCTCAGTCAGTCAGTTAAGTGCCATAGATGATACACGCTTTGAACGATCATGTCTCGAAAGAAACATGACTGACTGGGCAGAAGATTATCCTGCAAGGCTATAGACCCAATCTGTCCTGTTATTGGACTCATAACTAGAGGGAGAAGAGATGTATTATATTGCTAAGTAGTAATTAGTGGGTGATCAGTTTATTACTTCATAACAATAGAAAACTGATCCCCCACTTTATGCCTAGTAGGTTTTAATTATGTTTTCAACTATTATATTCAGTCAAGGGTATTTGGGCGTAAGTGAATGCAAGGAATTCAACTGGAATTCGAAATCGGCTCCCCGATTTGTCGTTTTGAGTCGATAACCACAGCACCACCACGCACATCCTAATTAAATTAAAGAGGTCATAACACCACATAGGTCAAATCTATTTCCGAAATGTATACAAATATAAACGTGAGAGATAGGTCACTTTGCTCTTTCGTTAAGGATATGCTCAACACTATTAAAAGCAACGTTACATTTTCCCTGTAAAGTTCGCCATTTTCATTTGAATCGATATTTTTCAGTTAGAGATTCAAGTAATCGAGTGCCATATTGGAATTCTGCTTAGGTTGATTTTTTTTTGTTTTAAAAGTAGAGTTTCGTTAGTACAACGCCGACGAGAATGAAAAACAGTTTTAATGTGGAAATCAAGGTCTTATGTTTATACGATCTTCTTCTTCTTCTTCTTCTTCTTCTTCTTCTTCTTCTTCTTCTTCTTCTTCTTCTTCTATGTGCCCTGTCTCTTTAGAACGCAGGCAATAATGGATTTCCACGTCTCCCTATCCCTGGTGGCTCTTAGCACACTTTCTTCTGTTACACCACACAATCCTCGTTCCATCATCCACCTGATAAACTCCTTCAAATATATTATCCGTTGCTTTCCTCTGTCTCATTTTCCCCTCTATCTGACTGTTAGTATCAGCCCTCTTTCATCATTGCATGTCCCAGGAATTTCATCTGTCTCTTCCTGATGCTCAGTATTAATTTCCTTTTTGTTTTCATCATTTCTAAGACCTCGTCATTGTTCACATGCTCGATCCATGATATTCGCAGCATCCTTCTGTAGAACCACATTTCAGTTGCTTCAAGTTTTTTCTTCATCATTAATGATATTGTCCAGCATTCACTGCCATATTGAAGAACTGACATTACATAGCAATCCAGTACTCTCTTCTTTGTTTCTAGTGAAATGACCCTATTTCTCAATACTTTACTCAACTTCTGGAATGCTTCCTTCGCCTGCCAATTCGCCTTCGGATCTCAGTGTCGCATTTTCCGTCTTCTGCTATAACATTTCCCAGGTATTTAAATTTTTGTACCTGCTTGATTTTAGTATCCCCGACCTGTATTTGGCATATTGGTCTGTCCTTTTTACTGATGACCATGTATTCGGTTTTCTTACAGTTTATTTGTAGTTCTTTCTTGTCACTCTCTTCAGTTACCTTCTGTAGGTCTTGTAGTTTCTTTTCTGTGTACGATATAAAATTTAAAGTACGTATATTTTGGCAGCATCTTTTCTTTTAAACACGTTGTATTAAACGATAGAGACAAGCTAGTCTTGCAGATTTTCTTTTGTATTTTCATATATTTTCTACTGAGGCTTTTTATTTCCGAATTATATTTATGCAAATATTGTCCATAGGTTAACCGAGTACTTTCGAACGTCATCGTTCATCATCAGGGTCAAATTTAGTTTTACAGTTTTAACCATCAACAATTGCCTTGTAGCAGAACCTTTATTTAGTTCTTCAAAATGTCGTAACACGTTCTCTGCTTCAAGGCAGACTGAAAAATAAAATTTGAGAGTTATGGAAATTAACAAAGATGGCCGACCAAGAAGCATGCTCCAGGATTGAACAGAGGTCAGTTATTAAATTTTTGGTTGATAAAGTGTACAAACCAGTTGAAATTTATAAGAGAATTTCAACTGTGTATGGTGATACATGTTTCAGCCAAAAAATATCTACAAGTGGGCTAAAGTTTTTAAAGAAGAGCAGTGTTGAGGATGGCGACAGGCCTGGGAAGCCTACGGAAGTGAGGTCTCCTGAGATGATCGAATCAGTCAATGACCTCATTCAGTCTGACAGAAGGGTGACAGAGGATGACATTTCAAGGACTTTGAGAATATCTGTTGGGACAGTACACAAAATTGTCCATGATGAGCTTGCACATTCCAAGATCTTACACAGCAGCCCAAACGGTGCAGACCATCAACGAGCTGGGCTGGGAACTGCTCCCTCCTTCCCCATTATAGCCCAGACCTTGTCTCTTCAGACTTTCACCTGTTTTGTCTCTTGAAAGCTTTCAGGAGAGGCAATGAAGTTTGAAAGTGACGATGAAGTCAAAAGTGCTGTGAGCGATTGGCTGAAACATCATTCGAAAGATTTTTACGCTAAGGGAATACGGAAGCTTGTGTACAGATGTGAAAAGTGTGTGACACTGCTGGGAGACTACGTTGAAAAAAAAGTAAGCTTCTATCTGTATTAGAAGTTCTTATACCGAAAATTTCATCTTATTTATTGAATGACCCTCATATATATATATATATATATATATATATATATATATATATATATATATAATGCACAGGCATAAATGAAGGTTTCAGTTAATATTTTGTGGAAATATAAAAATATCTCATTTTCAGATCCCAGAATAATTTGAAGGATTCGAAAACGCGGAGGAATCAAAGCAAAGGGCCAGTGAATTTTCAATGCACAAAATCAATTTTTTTCAATTGTAAAAAAAGAAAAGCTGTATTGAAAACAACCGGAATATTATTTGTTACGAATAACTTTGCAAGTCAATGGCAAGCTGATTCATGTAAAGGATGCATTAGATAGAGTGAAGTAAAATGTATCTGATGAAAAGGAGTATTTTTCGTAAAGAAATGCGCGGGACAAAATGGCGTCTGGAGAAAACAAAGCCAGCAATGATAATAGGAAATGAGGAAAAATCAATTTGGTTTTTAAAGAATAAACGGTGAGATTCCATAACAAAGAGAAATAAATAAATAATTTCGTAAATTATTTAAGCAGATATATATATATATATATATATATATATATATATATATATATATATATATATATATATATATATATATATATGCTTCTGCTTACTGACTGTAATTTCTCTACAGGAACTGCTGATCATTTATACCTGGATCTTTGTCGTGTGTATACACTGCTTATATACAACACGTTAAAATTTCCCTTCACTGATTCCATGCACCTATGGCTTAGGGAGTAGCGACTCCGACTGACACCAAATCGGTCGAGTTTCGATCCTGGACAGAAGCAAATGGATGTGTCTGATGCAGCAAAATAGGCTTGTATGTGGATGACATCTGCGATATATGCATTACTCTTCAGAAATGAATCGAGTTCTTTCGGTGACTGGCGTGTGTATACACTGCTTATATACAACACATTATAATTTCCCTTCACTGATTCCATGCACCTCCGACTGACACCAAATCGGTCGAGTTTCCAGAAGCAAGTGGATGTGTCTAGCAACACTGATGAGCTGTGATACAGCAAATCAGGCTTGTATGTGGATGACTAATATATATATATATATATAGTCATCCGCAGATAGATCTGTTTTGCTGTATCACAGCTCATCAATATGGTCAGACATCCGATTGCTTTTAACCTAGGATTGAAACCGGGCCGAATTGGCATCAGTTGGCGATTCTACCTCTGAGCTATGGGCGCTCGGTAAAAGGAGGCAGACTTTTAGCGTATGATCTATCATGCGCCAATAGCCAGAGTGCTCTAATTCATTACTGAATGAGCGATGCGTAGATGCTAGAGTAGCTACTGTTTTTTCAAAGTCTACCATTCTTCCAGAGTATTCAATCAGGGTGTGTCGTCATAATAGAGTTAGACCAGTGAACATTTGTATTCAAAAGTGTTCAAAGCAATTATATTGTAGAACTTTTGAATATTTTCCATTTTTAAACGAGTTATTTCGCTACCCAGTTTTCTACCATGAGTGCTGTCTTCAGGCGATTTTTAATAACGGATTTCATCGTTTACCGTTTTATCTTTTTAAGAACGCTCATGTAACGGTATATATATATCTGTGTGTGTGTGTGCGTGCGCTCTTGTATATATGTGCGTGCATGCGTTATAACGAACACGTTAATTTGTGTACACAGTATGTATGAAATAATTTTATTGCATATCCACGTAAAATAAGTTACATATAAATGTATATTAAATGTATGATCGCACGCAGATAAAATTTTCTTCATTCTTTCATTGAATAAACTGCAATAAAGGTAATTATTAAATATATAATTCATTTGATGCACATGTTATTGTGCAGCATTTAAAAAAGAACCATTCTATTTTAATTTAAAATTATTCGCTTGACAATAAATACTAAAAAATAGTATGAAATACATCCTTTTTTTTTTTAAAACACTGGGGTGGCCTAATAATTATGGCCGGTTGTGTGTGTGAATGTGAATATATATATATAGCAAAGCTACAGGGTGCGATGGGTAAATTGTCGCTATTTGCCTTGTAAAATTTTGCAAAGTAATAATAACAAAAGAACCATTCTATTTTCATTTACAATTATTCACTTGACAATAAATACTAAAAAATAGTATGAAATACATACTTTTTTTTTAAAACACTGGGGTGGCCTAATAATTATGGCCGGTTGTGTGTGTGAATGTGAATATATATATATATATATATATATATATATATATATATATATATATATATAATCTACAGGGTGCGATGGGTAAATTATCGCTATATGCCTTGTAAAATTTTGCAAAGTAATAATAACAAAGGAACCATTCTATTTTCATTTACAATTATTCAGTTGGCAATAAATACTAAAAAATATGAAATACATCCTTTTTTTTTAAACACTGGGGTGGCCTAATAATTATGGCCAGTAGTGTATATATATATATATATATATATATATATATATTATAAAAGGAGTTGTACAAAGGAACTAAGTGCATATACCTTCTGCGTATATGCTTAAATAAATTATTGACACTTGCACACGTGCAAATGTACATTCGCTGTTTCTTATGGGCTGCTCTACAAGTGAGGTCTTGTGCTAAAATTTGTTTCATGCCATATTTATCGAATTAACTTACTTTGGAAAAAAGCCAAGATTAATGTTATAAAGAATTGAACTTTGCTGTGTACGCTTGGTTTTCACGTTAGTCTTCCATGTTATTGCTACAATAGACACTGCAGAGACCTGGTTTATGATTAAAAAGCCCGTGTGACTCATGTAATATTGCAAAATTAATATACCTGATAGCACTCAAAGGATCACCTCGGGCTTCAAGGAAAATCTATACTCATTTCTCTTTAGTATGATATGGAGGATCAATGCTTACATGTTGGAGCTAATATTTGAAAATATTTATCGAGCTGCGGTCAGATCATCATAATCATATTCAAGGATAGAATCACAATAGGATTATATTGAGAAAAATTTTTTTTTAATCGTTTCACCCCAAGCAAGCCATTCCACTGCCACTATTGCGCTTGGGGCTACACAGGGGAAGGTAAATAGAAAGAGTGGTTAGATATAGGAAGTGTCAGAAGGGGGGGGTGATTGGTAGTTGGGAGGATGGGATGAGTGTTTGAAAGAATGGAAGCGAGTTATTGTGTTAGGAGGTGTCTATTGACCTTACATTTAAACTCCTGGAGATTGTAGCCGTTGGGGAAGCAGTCATGTGGAAGGGAATTCCACAGTCGGGAAGTACGAGAAAAGAAACTGTTGGAGTAGAAGTTGCGGTTGCATTTTATCGGTTTCACTGTAAAAGGGTGGGATCTAGTTGCTAATCTAGTATCTCGTGCAAATTCGAACCTAGGGGGCACCAGTGATCTAAGTTCATCGGAGCAGAAGCCATGGGAGTATTTATAGAAGAGACAAAGGGAAGCCACGTCGCGCCGGTGTGAGAGAGAGACTGCGGGTGGTCTGCCAAGTCAGTATCGATCACATAACAGACCCTCCGCTGTACCTTGTCGAGAAGCCCAAGGAGAATAGCAGGGGCACCCGACCAGATGTGGCAACAGAATTCAATGCACGGGCGGATGGTAGTTTTATAAATGTGCAGGATAGATTCAGACGGAAAAAACCTCCGGGCCCTGCACAGAGAATCGACTTTCATAGCAGCCGATTTAGCAATGGATTCGATATAGTCATTCCACTTGAGGTCCTCTGAAAGTGTGAGACCAAGGAGGCGCAGTGTTTTACTCTCTGGGAGGCAAGCCTGGTCCATGCTAATGCTAATTTAATCAATTTATTATATTGAGAATTTATATTATTTAATTATATTAATTAATTATTGATTTATTATATTGAGAATTTATATTCAGGATCATGGAGCTAATACTTGAAAATTTTATCGGGCTGCAGTCAGATCCTCATAATCATATTCAAGGATGGAATCACAATAGGATTATATTGAGAATTCCAGCTTGTGATATTCAGTTTCGCATGCATGCATATACATCCGTATATTTATGAGTGCCTATATATCCACTTAGGTACAGCGACATTTGTTTCACACAGGCACACAGCTGATGTGAAATAGCTGCACACACACACACACACACACACACACACACACACACACACACACACACACACACACACACACACACACACACACACACACACACACACACACACACACACACACACACATGCCATAAATAAAGAAAAGAGATAACATCGATGAATGCCACGTGTACAAGGCTAATCTTGTGTATAATCTGTTTCTGTATAATACACACACACGCACACATATATATATGCACATATATATATATATGCACACACACACACACACACACACACACACACACACACACAATATATATATATGCACACACACACACACATACATATATATATATATATATATATATATATATGCACATATATAATCAATATCTTCCGAAATTATCATTGATGTGTTGACTGTACTTAGCCATGAAGTTGGGCATTGGTCCAAATTTCTTACTGCCACTCCCTGTTTTGACTCTTATCAGAACGTGTTCCAAAAATAGTCACAGACAAGACAGATAATAATCAAAGTTTTCTTTCATTGAAAGAATATGAGGGAAATGTACATCAAAAATAGCAAAACTCCAGTATGTTTCCATATATAATGCCAAGACTTTTTGTTGAAATGATATACACATGTATAACCATCATTTAGATCCTTGATGGGGTCAATGAGCATACGTGCATATGCATTTAGCTTTAAATGTCATTCAATTCGAAGTATTCATAAATTTATTATGACGCCCAGTGACGGCCGACCTCATTTGACATCCGTATTAGATTTCTCACAAATGGGTGACGGGAAGAATTCTGATATGGCAAATTGCTTCTATCCTTCTTTCGTTCAATGGGTTAAGTATTTAATTTTCATTTGATGTGCTTTTATTAATCAAAAAATAAAATTTAATTTTTCAATTATATTTATTAGTATCTTTTGCTTGAATATAAACAAAAAAGAAAAACTGTGATGTAATATATTACTAGCATCATAGCCCGGCGTTGCCCGTGCAACTCAGAACATTTTTGGAGTAGGAGAAGAAGACAATGAAAGGAGTAGATGGAAATCATTTATTGAAATTTGGAAAGGATAACTGAGAATTACTGACAATGGATTTCCTGCATGAAATATTTAGCGAAAAAAAATTTTTTTTTAAAATTTTATTTTCTGAATTATGAAAAAAAAAAGACTTAAATAATTAAATTAACCATTGGCACTCTTTTTTTTTTACATATTTTGTTTTTGTTTGAAAATATATTTTTTTAATGTTTTTTTGGTTCAAAATTATGGGGATAAATATTCATATTTTTTTGTTGACCAAATGAATTTTTAAAACGTCGGAATAAAAATTAAATATAAAGGCTCATTTTTTTTTTAATAAAAAATATTTTAGTCGCGTTTGATACGTGCGATTTTATTTCTGTGACGTGATTTAGCAACCATCTTATATCTTAGATGTTTTACGGAGCAAATGTAAACAATCGGCTACATTGCCAAAAAGTGCGAAAGGGAAAATTGCTGAACTTAAAATCAGAAATTATGTGTCGACCTGGCGTCCTTGTAGATATGCGATCCTAGAAAGTTTGAATGGCGTAGCTTATAAAATGTAGGCGTGCATAGGGAACAGTCCCACACAGACTCACAGACTGCTTTATATATATATATATATATATATATATATATATAGATAGATAGATAGATAGATAGATAGATAGATAAGATTATTTATATTTATGTAGCGATTTTTAGAAGATTATATCTAGTAATTTTCTTCTATGCTAACTCCTTAACCCTCTAGGGCCATTCGTATCATATTAGTGGGGGATCTGTTTATTACTTCATAACAATATAGAACTGATCCTCCACTTTATGACAAGTAGAAGCCTTAATCATATTATATTATTAACCCTCTAGGGCCATTCGTATCATATTTGATACAGTATGAAAACAAGCCTTGAAAGAAATATTTTCCTGAAAAATTTTTTAAGAGAAATATTTTATAAATTTCAAATGAAAGCAGTACTGACTGCTCAGTCAATGAATACCAAATGTTTCCTTATAGGGAAATACCAAATATTTCCTTATAGGGAAATACTGTATCAAATATGATACGAATGGCCCTAGAGGGTTAAAGTATAACCTAAATAAACAAAATAGATCAATGCGATATTTTACAGTTAAGAAATCATTATTGAATGAAGAATTTATCTTTTTCTTGATTTTTATTATTTTCATTTTTCCTTTTATTTTGTTCAAATATGTAAATGTCACTGTAATTTTATTGCTGGATATTCCTGCTTTCATTCTTGATTAGTCCTGGGCATGATGGTAAACTGCAATATGGCATCTGATTGGGAGGTTGTGAGGAGCATGAAACCACCTCTTAATTACTGTTGTTCCCATGTCCGCCTTGACCCGGAGTGGTAGCACCCGTTAGGGTCCCAGCTATAGGCAAATAGTTAACCCCGAACTGGGGTTAAAACACTATGAAATTATAAAAATACATTTTTATAGAAATATATACATAAAATTGGACTTTTTTAAAAATCATATCACCCCGAGCAAGGCGTAACGCCACTGATGTGCAGGGGGCTACGTAAGAGTGAAAAGATTGGAAAAGAGAAAGCCGGAAACCACATCCTAGACAAGGAACAAGGGATGAGCCTCTTCACCTGTTCAATAGACGTGGGTGGAGTGTGAACCGGGCGATAGTTTAGTCTATCTACTCCAATTGGAAAAAATAAAAAAGACAAGAGTGAAAAGATTGGAAAAGAGAAAGCCGGAAACCACATCCTAGACAGAGAACAAGGGATGATCCTCTTCGCCTGTTCAATAAATGTGGGTAGAGTATGAACCGGGCGATAGTTTAGCCTATAGAAAAATATACATTTTTGAAAGAAAAATATTACCAACAATATATTTTTTGAAGAAAAAAATATTACCTTAACACATTTTTGAAGGAAAAAAATATTCTCAGCAAAACATTTATAAATACAAAACTAGAAGACATTTTCAGTTTTCTAAAAAAAAAAGAATAAAAACAAATAATGTTTCATTAAAATCTGACCAAATCAACCTTCTCACTATAACCGAACATTAAAAAGATACCTTAAAACCCTACCTTTTTGGCATTAAATAACCCATAGAGGTGTTGATATGCCGTTAAACAAAACTCAAACTAAATCTTGATAATTTTCTTTTTTGTTACGCAGGTATATCCTTCGAAAGTATAGAATTTATACCAGATAATATTCTGTAACTTCTCCTTCTGGAAAATATAAGATACGCGGACGATACAGTACTAATTCTCATACAGAAAGTAGCAGTGGAGAGTGACAAGAAGGGACTACAAATAAACTTTAAGAAAACTGAGTGCATGGTCATCAGCAAAAGATACAACCCAAAATGCCAAATACAGGTAGGGGATAACAGAATCAAACAAGTCCAAGAATTTAAGTACCTAGGAAGTGTTCTAACAGGAGATGGAAAGTGCGACACGGAGATCCGAAGGCGAATTGGCATGGCAAAGGACGCGTTCCAGAAGATGAGCAAAATACTAACACACAGGAAGATCTCAATAGAAACGAAGAAAAGAGTGCTAGACTGCTACGTGATGTCAGTTCTTCAATACGGCTGTGAATGCTGGACAATATAATAAAAAATGAGGACGAAACTGGAAGCGGCCGAAATGTGGTTCACAGAAGGATGCTACGGATATCGTGGACTGAGCATACAAGCAACGACGAAGTGTTAGAAAGAATGGCAACAAAAAGGAAATTGATGCTGAGCATCAGGAATAGACAACTGAAGTTCCTGGGACATGCAATGAGGAAGGAGAGTCTGGAGAACCTGATACTGACTGGACAGATAGAAGGAAGGAGAGACAGAGGAAGGCAGCGGATAACATATTTGCAGGATCTGATCAGGTGGATGACGGAACGGGGGTTGCCAGGAGCAACAGG
This sequence comes from Ascarosepion bandense, assembly GCA_037127315.1. Taxonomy (NCBI): domain Eukaryota; kingdom Metazoa; phylum Mollusca; class Cephalopoda; order Sepiida; family Sepiidae; genus Ascarosepion; species Ascarosepion bandense. The sequence continues at coordinate 3,701,256 of JBBBDQ010000299.1, read as the reverse complement.
AGCAAACATACTAAGAGCCACAAGGGATAGGGAGACGTGGAGATCCATGATCGCCTACTTCCTGAAGGGACAGGGCACATAGAAGAAGAAGAAGAAGATCGCCGTTACTGTCTTTAACAAAGCAGTTTGGCTGACAGATTCTTCAGCTTTTCTCATTTGTTTGATTGATTCCATCTCATACTTGAAGAACATCAGAAACCATTATCCGGGGTAAACCACCGACACCATTATACTAGAAAATTTGTGAAGAATAAAAGGAGATTCGGTGTTGTCATTAAGAATGAAATGGAAATAATAAACTCTTAACAACAATGGGGCGTTTATAATTTGAAAGAAGTCTTACCTATGATTATCAAAACATGACTACATAAATAAAATAAGTGTATTTTTAGTACTATATGGAAAGTGGAGCCCCATAAAGTTTGACTTTATTACACAAAAGTGTTTGATAAAGTACACTACCGGCCATAATTATGAGACCATCCCAGTGTTTTAAAAAATGATGTAATTCATACTATTTTTTAGTATTTATTGCCAAGTGAATAATTGTAAATGAAAATAGAATGGTTCTTTTGTTAATACTGCACAATAACATGTGCATCAAATGAATTTATAAATATTTAATATTTACCTGTATTGCAGTTTCATCAATGAAAGAATGAAGAAAATTTAGGGTAATTCGGACGAGTTCATCTTTGCTTCCTTGCCTTGTAAAACTTTGCAAAGTAATAATAACAAAAGAACCATTCTATTTTCATTTTGAAATAAATACTAAAAATAATATGAAATACATACTTTCTTTTAAAAAATTTGGGTTTCCTAATAATTATGGCCTGTAATATATATATATATATATAATCTACAGGGTGCGATGGGTAAATTGTCGCTATTTGCCTTGTAAAATTTTGCAAAGTAATAATAACAAAAGAATAACGGGGGTGGCCTAATAATTATGCCCGGTAGTATATATATATATATATATATATATATATATATATATATTCTACAGGGTGCGATGAGTAAATTGTGCTATTTGCCTTGTAAAATTTTCCAAAGTAATAATAAGAAAAAAACACATTCTATTTTCTTTTGCCAATAAATACTAAAAATAGTATGAAATACATCATTCCTTTTTTTAAAAAAACTTGGGTGGCCTAATAATTATGGAATAATAAAAACAAGCGAGACTAAGGAAAGCGGCGCACAATCTATCTAACGTAAATAGTTCGTAGGACAGGGAATTGGAGAAATAACGAAAAAACAAAAATTTACTAAGAGCTGCAAAGGTTGAGAAATTATGGAGTGCCATAATCACCAACTTCCCAAAGTGATACAGCAGATAAAATAAAGAAGAAAGTCATTTGTATCAATGCTAGACCATTTCGATTTCATGGTACTTCATTCTATAAGGATCAACTATAGGATATTTCCAGTCCCCGCGTTCTCACGTTGGTAATAGCGCGAAACATTCACATCTTTTTAGACTGCTTATTTGTAGCCGAAGAGATAAAAGAAAATAAAAGAAGGAAATAGAAGCAAAACAAAACAGACAAACAATAGTCATACGTTTGAAGAAAGCCGAAACAGTTATCAGATAAACGCGGTAAATCTGGTAAGCCTTCCGAGACTTCTAACTATTGGCCTGTTAGTTTTCTACCTCGTTTTAAAAAAATCCTAGAGGCCCTTGTTAATGAAGAATTGGTTCATTATCTTTTATTGCAGGGGTATTTCTCAGACAAGCAATATGACTTTCATTTCTTCAGGTCAATTGCTGATATACTGAGGATAATTGCGGAGTCTGTCATGCTCTAGATAAAAACTGTGAAGTCTAAGTTTTAGCATTGGACAGGAATTAGTATACAGCTGTTCTTCATAATCTGAAAAGTTACGGTGTCTCTGGACACATGCTTGAGCTGATCCAGTCTTTCCTATTAAATCGTGAAACGAAAGTTATCCTGAACGGCCACTCCTCTAGATCCTTTCGTACTAACGCGGGCGTTCCCCATGTATCCATCATTAGTCTTACGCTGTTTTTAATTTTCATTAAGGACCTTTCTTGTGTTATCAACTCTCAACTTGCCATCTACGCTGACGACACAACCTTTTAATCCTGTCTCGATGTTTTATCAATCCGATATGATCAGGCTGACAGCTGTTTTCAAAAAACGACTTCAAGACCGTCGTTAACTGAGGCAAAAATTTCTTGTCACGTTTAACGCCTCCAAAGCTAAACTTCCCTTCAGTAATAACTTGAGTTACTGTTGTGGAGTAGTTTCCGCACTGAAGGTTATAATCTTACTATGTCGGTTGCTAATCGAATTAACGTACCCAAAATGTTAGGAACGTAGTAATCTTCTACTGAAAGCTGACTCCTTAGTATTCGGCTACCTAGTAGTTTATTGAACTTCAATAGAAGTCTAAAGAACTCCCATGAACTTCACAAGGACGTCTTTCGTTAACTTCCTGTTAACTCTTATTAATATAGGAGGGAGAGTCCATTATCTGAAGAATAGGTGCGTTTTCCCCATAACATTTATCTCTCTCTGTTTCTCATCAACACCGATGATACTAATCTCTAGGAAAGCGACTCGTTGCGACTTCTCGGGCAGACATTCTCAGCTGACCTGAAGTGGAAATACTGTATTGAATCCATTGCTAGGTTAGCTACTAAGAAATTCGGTTCACTATGTCATGAAAGACAATCTTGTTATATCCGGAATCTACTTTATATATCTATACTGTGGGAAATCTGCACCGCCAAATTGTTGTTAAGACACGAAAACAAGAAGGTAGTTTAAAACAGTGTATTAGAATAACAGAACATACATACAATACGAGGTTTAGTCGTGGGCTGTTTGGTCCAGGAAGAAAGACATAGAAACAAAAAGGTAGATTAAAACAGTGTATTAGAATAACAGAACATACATACAATACGAGGTTTAGTCGTGGGCTGTTTGGTCCAGGAAGAAAGACATAGAAACACGAAGGTAGGTTCAAACAGTGTATTAGAATAACAGAACATATATACAATACGAGGTTTAGTCGTGGGCTGTTTGGTCCAGGAAGAAAGACACGGAAACAAGAAGGTAGATTAAAACAGTGTATTAGAATAACAGAACATACATACAATACGAGGTTTAGTCGTGGGCTGTTTGGTCCAGGAAGAAAGACATAGAAACACGAAGGTAGGTTCAAACAGTGTATTAGAATAACAGAACATATATACAATACGAGGTTTAGTCGTGGGCTGTTTGGTCCAGGAAGAAAGACACGGAAACAAGAAGGTAGATTAAAACAGTGTATTAGAATAACAGAACATACATACAATACGAGGTTTAGTCGTGGGCTGTTTGGTCCAGGAAGAAAGACATAGAAACACGAAGGTAGGTTCAAACAGTGTATTAGAATAACAGAACATATATACAATACGAGGTTTAGTCGTGGGCTGTTTGGTCCAGGAAGAAAGACACGGAAACAAGAAGGTAGATTAAAACAGTGTATTAGAATAACAGAACATACATACAATACGAGGTTTAGTCGTGGGCTGTTTGGTCCAGGAAGAAAGACACGGAAACAAGAAGGTAGATTAAAACAGTGTATTAGAATAACAGAACATACATACAATACGAGGTTTAGTCGTGGGCTGTTTGGTCCAGGAAGAAAGACACGGAAACAAGAAGGTAGATTAAAACAGTGTATTAGAATAACAGAACATACATGCAATACGAGGTTTAGTCGTGGGCTGTTTGGTCCAGGAAGAAAGACATAGAAACAAGAAGGTAGATTAAAACAGTGTATTAGAATAGCAGAACATACATGCAATACGAGGTTTAGTCGTGGGCTGTTTGGTCCAGGAAGAAAGACATAGAAACAAGAAGGTAGATTAAAACAGTGTATTAGAATAACAGAACATACATGCAATACGAGGTTTAGTCGTGGGCTGTTTGGTCCAGGAAGAAAGACACGGAAACAAGAAGGTAGATTAAAACAGTGTATTAGAATAACAGAACATACATACAATACGAGGTTTAGTCGTGGGCTGTTTGGTCCAGGAAGAAAGACATAGAAACAAGAAGGTAGGTTCAAACAGTGTATTAGAATAACAGAACATATATACAAATACGAGGGTTAGTCGTGGGCTGTTTGGTCCAGGAAGAAAGACATAGAAACAAGAAGGTAGGTTCAAACAGTGTATTAGAATAACAGAACATATATACAAATACGAGGGTTAGTCGTGACCTGTTAGGGCCAGAAAGAAAGACATAGAAACAAGAAGGTAGATTCAAACAGTGTATTAGAATAACAGAACATATATACAAATACGAGGGTTAGTAATCAGCAATTAGAAGTGTACGTCTGAACTATATTGCTACGCTGCGTCTTAACTTTTTTACGACTGCCTCACAATTGCGTCACGACTGCGTGCGTCTCCGGAAGTCATTCAGGTTAGTATTTATTGGCGGAGGAAAAGTCCATTCCTATAAATAGAGCACCATAGCAATCTATAAATTCATGCTTAGACTATTGTTGCCAAATGTAGTCCGGTGTCCCTGCTATTTACCTTGAACTTCTTAGTAAGATCCAAAGAAGAATCAGCAATATTATTGGTCCTGATCTAGCGGCTCGCTTTCAGTCACTTTCCCACCGCCGTAAGGTTGCCTTTTGTGACTTTTTTAAAAATAAATACTTACATGGTAATGATTTGGATGGGCTTTGGATGTGCGTTGCGGTGCAGTGGATATCGGCTCGGAACGACAAATTGGAGAGCCGAGTTCAAATTCCAGTTGAATTCGTTGCATTAACTTTCGCGCAAATACCTGTGGGAAAGGTATTAATCCGTCTCTTCTCCCTCCAACTATGGGGTAAGTCGCAGGACAGATTGTGTTCTATAGCCTTGTTGGCAACCAGTGTACCGCAGAAAGTAATGGCAATCTAAAAAAAAAAATTACCTGAACAAAATTAACAACGAAATCTCAACAAACATTCTCAAATGCCTATAATAGATAACAGATGCGATTAGTTATCTTAATAGCTTTCCATACTTAATACTTCTCGCCCCCACACTCGTGTGGTCATGTGAGACGCCACAAGCTGTAGTGCGATTTTTGCTTCCAGCATGTACGCACGTGTCCGCCAATCCTCCACAAAAACAAAATAGACGACTTCTACTATCGTTCGTCCGCGAACTGCTTAATGCAACCAATACAATTGTCATCTTTGATAATGGCTGATGTAAGCCGAAAGCTCAGAAAGGATTAATAAAAACATGTATCAATTTTGTGATTTTCTTTCCTCTTTCAACGATAATGCTATTAAGCTTATCAGACGATATGAAAACAATTTGCATAAAATAAATCGACAAAACTTGTCTATATTATTTAATGAAACATGCATCAATATATATATATATATATATATATATATATATATATATATATATTAAATAAAATAAATTTGAAGTTCAAAACCGTTGTATGATCATTTCTACATGAAATCCCTAAAAGAGATTTCACGCATCATCGGCAACTTATAGTCAAAATAAAATGATATTACCGGCGGAAGTTCAAAAATTTCAAAAGATTTACGTCACAGAAAAAAACCGGACAGGTGATATTAATAAGTAGGTAGCAATCAATATCTATTTTTAGATTTTGGACAACATTACTTTTAGATTGAGTTGTAAGTGAAAAATTTAAAAACTTGGCTATGTCTAACTCTAAAAAGCTCTCTCTCGCTATATATATATATATAACTCATTCTCTGATCGCTAAAATAATTTTTAAACTGGACTCTCCTAAGGCAAGCGGAGGTGATGGAATTCGAGTCATCATCTTTCCGAAATGTACCCCTGAACTGATTCCAACTTTTAAGATTATTGCCTCCATGCTTCCATATTTTGTTCTTGTTAGAAGGCCATCTCTTTAGTTCCTTTTTTTGAGTACTCTTCGGAGCTCTCTTCCCCACTCTAATTATCGCCCAATTAACCTCTTGCCTCTTTTTGGTAAAGTATTCGAGGCTATTATTAGTGCGAAAAGAATTAGGAATCTTACATCTCATAACCTTCTCTCTGACAAACTATATGGCTTCCGCTTCACCAGGTCTACTGCTTATTTTGCTAATAACCATCACTGAATATATATAGCAGGCTCTTGATAAGAACGGCGAAACACGAGCTGTTGTTCTTTATATCTCGAAAGCATTTGATAGGGATTAGCATGCTGGCCTTCTGAGCAAACTCCAGAGCTACTGTATTTCTGGACGATTGTTTGATTTCATCCAATAGTTCCTATTAAATCGTGAAATGAACGTAGTTTTGAACGAAAAAGCGTCTACATTTCTCAAGGCTTTGTCCTAGGCCCAAGCTTTTTCTGATCGTCATCAATGATCTTCCTGATGTAATCAGTTCCCAATATTTTTTAAAGAAATTTCTTTGACTGGTGGATTCTTTGGTTGTCTTTTTTCCCTAGTCCTCTGTTAGATTCTTTGTTCCTTTTTTCTTTTTTTTTGTTGCCCAGTCACTCTGGCTATTCAGTTGACTTTCCCACCCCCCCGCCTCTGCCACCTCTACTGGCCAGAAAGATAAAAATATTTTTTTTACCTTACTGGCAGTAAAGCATGTGCGTTTGGGATGGAAACAACGCCTTGCTCGGGTGATATGATTAAAAAAATAGGCATCTATGCAAATGACACCACCATTTACGCCCGTCTCAATAAGAAATCTACCAAAGCTGACAAAATAAGTCTGACTGCTGCTCTTCAAAATGACCTTTAGCCTATTATTGAATGGTTTAGGAAAGAGATCTTAAATCTTCATCCATCCAAAACGAATCCGCTCTACTTGAACCACCATATAGAAACTTTTCTACCTACCATCAAAATGGATAATGCTAGCCTCCTAGAGAGCAACCCACTGTGCCTCCTTGGCCTCACTCTCTCAAATAATCTTTTGGCGTGCCGATGGTCTGCCAAACACATATTATTTAAATTTGTGATTAGGATTTAGACAAGACTCCAGAAATGAAATAACAACACCAGTTGTAACCAAAATATACATGTATTAACAATTATACAAGGTTAGAGAAAAGCATGCATATAACTGTGAACAAGTGTGAAGAAAGAGAAAGAGTTTTCTCCCATTGATTGTAATTTCAAGAGAAAGTTAATTAATGAATGAATGTTCTTGGAAAAAGGTTGATTGAAATAAAGTCTTGTTAGCATGGAAAAATTATTGATAGAATGTTCTGTATATTGGAGGCTGTCACATGTTCCCGCAAAGGCCTTCTGCCGTTGGATTCTCAATGAAATTGTATGTGGGAATGTGTGTGAGTTATTATTTCTCACACATACATTTATGTGTGAGAAATAATTCCGTGGCACCGACTGCTACCTGCAATCGGGTGCGGGTGTGTATGCGTGAGTGAAAATTATACGCATGTCCCCAGCTACCTCGATAGATGCATGTGTGAGTGCGCTGCTTAGATAGTTGTCTGCTGGACCGGCTTGACAGCGCGGGAAAATTGGATTTCCATGTGCAAACAACATGATCGGCTAATGATTAACCGATCACTATTTGACAACGTGGCGTGATTTGCGAATGTAAAAAGTGTGAATGATAGTGGGACACTATAATACTCCCCCAGATTGGAGGAAATTCTAATTATTTTGTTCAGTATGTCCATTAATGTTGATAAAAGACTGCTGATTGGTTTGATGATGATGATGCCGGTTGCTGTTGAATGTCGGATGTGAGTGAATCCGGTAGAATCTGGTTATCAGATATGCTGAAAACGTAGTAGTAGTCATGCAAAAATGATGGAAAGGGTATGTTGCTGAAGGGCCAAGCTGGTATGCTGATTTGGGGATGTTTTGCAACACTTTCTATTAGGCTACTGGTAAAAATTTGGTGTCCAGTGTTGTGGCTATCTGTAGAAGTACTGGCAAAATATTATTTGTTTTTAAACGAAGGAAACAATGCTCACCATGATACAATTAAAAAAGTAGGGTCTGGACGTGGCTCGTCTGTAATGACGTAGTTGAAATGCAAGTCATCACCCCAATAGTATTCTGAGGAAGAATATTTGAAGTTGTCAGCGATTGGAAACTTTGTTCTGCAAAGTTGAGTTGATTGCTGGCGAAAGAAAAGAACTTGGTAGATATCTGATTCCAATGAGTCGATTTTTCTTTGGAAATGCTACCGTCTCCATAACTAATAAATCTGACTTTCAGATGCCTTAGTCGTTCTTGAAGGTTTTGAAAAACGCTAGTAAATTAACATTGAGTTACATCTCGTCCCTGACGAAGCCAAAAAAAAAAAAAGAGTCTAATTTCTAATCATCACGTCGAGGTCAATCCGTAGAGGACTCGTCAATAATTTGTAATTATGTCTGGCACAAGAATTTGTAAATGAACCAATTACGTTGATTTGGCCTAGAAATAAAATCGGAAACCTTCACGATATTCCTATTTGTGATTAGATAATACTCAAATAAAATGACTACATCGAATCGATAGCTGAATATTCTGCTAGGAAGGTTGGATCATTGTGTGGAAGTTTTTCTCGTCAGAATTAATTTTTCACATTTATAAGTCTACCATTTGTCCGTGCATTGAACACTATTGCCATATTTGGTCAGGTGCTCTTGCTATTCATCTCGAGGTTCTCGTCAGAATCCATCTTTCACATTTATAAATCTAATATTCGCCCGTGCATTGAATACTGTTGCCATATCTGGTGGGGTGTTTCTGCGATTCATCTTGCGGTTCTCGACAAAATTCAAAGGAGGATCTACAACATAATCGATCGTGACTTGGCAACCCAGCTTCAGTCACTTTCACATCAACATGATGTGACTTCCCTCTGCCTCTACAAATATCTTCGTGGCAAATTCTCTGACGAGCTTTTATTCCTGCGTCCCCGACCTTATATATTCACCCAAGACTGGCAACAAGACTGGCATCTTAGTCTCACCTTTTTACCGTCAAAACAGTTAAATGCAACCGCCTCTCCTTATTTAAGAGTCTCTTTTCTCGCACTTCTCGTCTGTGGAACTTCCTTCCGTTTGCTTGATTCCCTGATAGCTACAATCTCCAAAAGTTTAAATGCAACGACAATTGCTTTTATCAACTTGATTCCAATCCATCTATCTTTTTTGACATTTTCTGTACCTTGTTTTTTCTCTCATTATAACACCCTGCGCACTAGTGGTGGCTTTTCCTTACTTGAGGTGAAATAATTATAAAAAGTTGTTTCAGTTCTAATGCTGATTTATACAGGAGTATCTTTACTTGATTTTCCTCCTAGAGTTTCTACTGAGTGACATGCATATAACTTCCCCCATGGTTTTTGCTAAATTAGATCTCCACTAGTTTTGCGAATTCGGATATATCCCTACAATTGCGCTGAAAAATATGCTATCCAGACTCTAAAATAAATGCCTTGCTGCTTCTTGCATTCTAACTTGTTGAAAATCCTCCTCTGTAGTTATTGTTTAAGAACTCTTCTGAACCTTTTTATCACTCAAATTATCATCCTGTTAGTCTTTTCTTCTTCTTCTATGTGCCCTGTCCCTTCAGGACGTAGGCGATCATGGCTTTCCACGTTTCCCCGTCCCTGGTGGCTCTGAGCACGCCTTCTCCTGTTACACCGTGCAATCCTCGTTCTGTCACCCACCTGATTAGGTCCTTCAAATATGTTATCCGTTGCTTTCCCCTGTCTCTTTTCCCCTCCATCTGGCCTGTTAGTATCAGGTTCTCCAAGCCCTCCTTCTTCATTACATGTCCTAGGAACTTCAGCTGCCTCTTCCTGATGCTCAATATTAATTTCCTTTTTGTTTCCATCATTTCCAAGACCTCAACATTGCTCACATGCTCGATCCATGAGATTCGCAGCATCCTTCTGTAGAACCACATTTCAGTTGCTTTAAGTTTTTCCTTCATCTTTGATGGTATTGTCCAGAATTCACTGCCATATTGAAGGACAGACATCACATAGCAATCAAGTACTCTCTTCCTAGTTTCTAGCAAAACTGTCCTGTTTTTTAATACCTTACTTAACTTCTGGAATGCATCCTTGTGCTTTTGGATCTCAGGAATATAAATGTATAGAAACTGCTGTGGCCACAAAGTGAAGGGTCAGTTTATATATTGATTATAATATGGAATTGATCCCCCACTTTATATCCAGTATGCTTCTGTAGAACTACATTTCAGTTGCTTCAAGTTTTTCCTTCATCTTTGATGGTATTGTCCAACATTCACTGCCATATTGAAGAACTGGCAACATATAGCAATCCAGTACTCTCTTCTTTGTTTCTAGCGAAATTGTCCCGTTTCTTAATGCCTTACTCAACTTCTGGAATGTTTTCTTCGCTATACCACGTTTTAAAAAAGTACATGAAGCTCTAATCAACGCCAAACTTCGGCTAAACCATATGGTTTCCTTTTTTTCAGGTTATCACCGATGTGTTTATGGCTATTACTGAATTATCTATCAGGACTCAGATAAGAACAGCATAGATCTTGCTGTGACCTTACATATCTCGAAGGCTTTCGACAGGGGTTTGGCATCCTGTCTGTTGTGGATATTCGTCGCCAATTTGTTGTGGCAAATCTTAACGCATCGAGCCACAAGATTAGCAACTAGGTCCCACCCTTTTACTGTGAAACCAAATAAATGTAAACACACATTCTAATCCATCAGCTTCTTTTCTCGCACTTTCCGTCTGTGGAATTCCCTTCTGTTTACTTGCTTCCCTGACAGCTGCAATCTCCAAGAGTTTAAGTGTAAAGTCAATAGTCATTTCTTATCTTGCTAACTTCCATCCTTTCTCTCATGCTTCTTTCTCCATCCACTCCACTCTTATCAGTATTCTCATCTTTCTCTAACCTACTTCCTGACATTCCCTGTCACTCTTTCACATAATTTTTCTCCTATGTAACCCCCTGTGCACCAGTGGCAGTAAACTGCCTTGCTTGGAGCGATATGATCATATAAAAAAAAATCTTCGTCGTCAATTTGTTGTGGAGTTGTTGCGAAACTTCGCCGCAAAGTTGTAGTGACCGGTTTGGCCGGAAGTAAGACACAAAACATAGACGGTAGGTTCAAAACAGTGTGTTAGTATGGCAAGAACATATGTACAACGTAAGTGTTAATAATCTGTAATAGAAATAAATAAGTCCGAACGGTACAGTTACGCTGCTTATTGCCTGAATTGTAACTGGCTTTAACAGTATACGAACTGTCGTGCTAATTGCCACTTAACTGCCCTTAACGGAAGTCACGCAATTAACTATATATAATAAGAGGAAGAGTCCATTCCTCGTAGGAGGGTACTATAACACTGTTCTTCTTCACAAGCTCAAGATCTACGGTGTCTTTGGATAAATGTTTGGCTTAATCCAATTGTTTCTTAAAGATCGTCTAATGAAAGTCGTATTGAATAGACGCTCTTCTAATTCATTTCACATCAATTTGAGGTCTATGTACTTAAACATACATTGTTCCTTCATCAACGTTTTTTCCGATGTCGTTAGTTCTCAACTAGACATTTATACTGATGACACAACTATTTACTCTTGACTCAGTTCCATTCCGACAAAGTAAAACTCGCAGCTACTCATCAAAAGAAATTTGTGGTTAACTGGGGCAAGGAATGGCTTGTAAATTGTACTAGATCCTAATCAAGACTGTTTTCATTTAATCCCCATAGAAGACCTTTTCTATATGCCATCATCGTGTCTAATGCTAGTTTCCAGCATGTCAACTTTTTCACCTTCTTGGCCTGTGTTTTTCAATGACCTGAAGTAAAGTGATTACATTTAATCAATTACCGGGTCTACTACGAGGAAAGTTGGTTCACTGTGTCCTTTCAGACAATTTTTCTCGTCAGAATTTATCTCGTTTATTTAAAAATCTACCATTTCCGCGTGCGCTGCATATTGCTGCTATATCTTGTCTGGTGTTCCTTCTATATATATATATATATATATATATATATATATATATTCTGAGATTCTTGACAAAATTCAGAGAAGAGTTTGCAATGTAATGTAAAGTAATTTTGGGGCCGTTCTTTTATTGTCTTTTCTTTTCACTAAATTCTTTTTATTCTTTTTCAATTCTAGTATCGCTTTCTTTGGGATGAAATGATTTCAATAAAAAAGTACAATTTAACAAAATTTACTATGTATATATATATATATATATATATATATATATATATATATATATATATATATAAAATAACTTATTTCTAAAATTTAGTAAATAAATTTATTGTTTTGTATTTTAGTAATCGAAAATTATATATTTTTTAAAATTATAATCATGATTTTTCTCGTGGGAATTTATATCGCTTATTTATAAATCTACCATTTTGGCTTGCGCTGAATATTGCTGCTATATCTGGTCTGGTGTACCTTTTATATATCCTGAGATTCGTGACAAAATTCAGAGAAGAGTTTGTAGTGCAATCAATTGTGACCTGTCATCTCGACTGCAATGACTTTCTCACCGAAATGGCATAGTTCCTTTGTGCATTTTCCACAAATATTTTCTTTGAAATTTTTCCTTTTTGGTGCCTCGACTTCATAAATTTAACCGTGCTACTGGGTTGGCAGTTGGATCTCACTGTTTTACTTTTAGACTAAATAGATGCAACCGTATTTTTCATTCTAACAATGTCCTTCTCGCACATCATGCCCTTGGAACGTTTATCTGATTTATTGAGTCCCTGTTGGTGACAATATTCACATATACATACAATACAATGCAACATCAATCGCCATCTTGGACCGTTCTTTTTATTGTCTTTTCTCCTCACTAAATTCTTTTTATTCTCTTACAATTCTAGTATCCCCTTGTTTATTATTGCCTTGTTTGGGGTGAAATGATTAAGAAAAGTACAATTTAACAAAATTTACGATAATTATATATATATATATATATATATATATATATATATATATATATATATATATATATATATTACCTTAATCGTTTTTTTAATTTTTTAATTTTTTTAATCTTAACCGTTTTTTTTATTTTTATTCTTTATTATATATTTTCTCTCTTTTTACTATTATTTTTTATTATATTTTTTGTCACGTTTTATTCTTATTTTTATTTCCATTTTGAAAGAAGTACGGTTGCTGAGGAGATATAAAATCTCTCTTAGGGATTTTATGTCGAAATGTTCATTCAACATTTTTGAATATTGAAAATTTATTTTACTTTGTAGATATATATATATATATATATATATATGTATGTATGTATGTATGTATAATAACTTATTTCTAAAATTTCGTAAATAAATTTATTGTTTTGTATTTTTGTAATCGAAAATTATATTTTTTATTTATAGTCATGATTGTAATTGCAAGGCAAATTGAACCATAAAAAGTATTATAAGAAAATATTGAAAAAAATATGGAAGCTTTTAGTTGTATCCCATAGTTTGTTAGCTTTACCACTTGAAATTTACACCAAGAAATTTACTATTTTCCATATAGCCCGTAGTATATTGAGAGAAAAAATATCTTACTTATGCAAGATATATAAGTTGGTTCATAAAGAATAAAATAGAATTATAAATTGTTAATGATAATATGAAATTTAAAAGAATACTGTGACTCGCAAACTGAATTTCTATTATCTAGAAAATGCAGAGAACTATGTCAGTCTCTTTTAGGTTCGATTCTCTGTAGGCAATATTATAGATAAAATCTTCAATGACAGAACTACAAGTTAAGTAGTTCATTCCTACAGACTGTTTCTCTGCCACACGCAGAAAAAAGTAGTGCAAAATGTATTATAAATAGACACAAGCAAGTTTAAAACGTGTCTTCTATATTTGCCTACTCTTGTCTTCTATTTATTTACACAATCTAGTGGCATAATAAAAGCCAGGAATGAATGGGTAGTTAAACTGTAGCGGATAATAAATTAATTAAAATCAACTCTATTCTTCACTTTTACAAAAATTCACAACCTTGTGTGAAATTCTGGTTTTCCCCAAAGAGAAAAAAAGGATTGACCATATACTTAACGAAAAAGTCGAAACTGGATTTCTCAAGTAGGTGTTAAAATGATTTTTAACCAATGGGAGCGACTTGTAAAACTTGGAAGGACTTGGCGTTCCAGTGTGAAATTCAAAAGGACTATATAAATGACCTCGGCGTCAGTCAAGAGTGACAGATGGGAGCCGAGAGACGAAAGAACTAAAATGTAACAAACTTCAAATCAACCCGGAGATAAGGTCAGGTCACACCTTATTCTCTTTCTCCTAATCTATTTCAACAATATTTTGTACGAACTCTACTCTTAACTTCTTAATAATGTTTCTAATTGAATATTAACTTCTACAACTTATGTTATTCCGCCTTCAATAAATTTCTATTTTAACATGCAAAATGTATATTTTATTCTTACACTATTTCACGCATTCCATCCTGCCGACAACCAACCTTCTGATAATTCTGATGATGATAATTATGCATAAATCCTGTAAGCTGTAGGAAGTTCGGTTATGTCTGACACAAGGCCAACATTAACCAGCTCCCTACGTTACAAAATAATAGCTTTAATGAAATCAGATGTTGTCAATAAAATCTCATAAACAAAATATCCACAATTCTTTACAGGCGATAGTTGGAGAATATTAGGAATATTTTTTAAGAGCCAATGTGCTATCAGAAGCGAATTGTTAAGATTATTTGAAATAAATTTTCTCAATATCAAACAAAACTCATCACTGTCCTGCTGTGTTCCATTACTTGAGAGTTTTGTAAAAATCATGACTTGAATTGCATCAGATTTTCTCATTATAAATCTGCATCTAAATTTATGCCGACATTTTTAAATTGTATAGGCAAATAAGAGAAAGATATTAGTATTTTCTTTTTAACATTAACAAAACGTTAAATGAGCTATTTTTACTTTCATATCTAACTCTTATCATTCAGAGGGTAAATAATTCCAAGGATACCTTTCTTTCTTTCTTTCTTTCTTTCTTTTCCAACTCTTATCATTCAGAGGGTAAATAAATCCAAGGATACCTTTCTTTCTTTCTTTCTTTCTTTCTTTCTTTCTTTCTTTCTTTCTTTCATTGTTTTCCAACTCTTATCATTCTGAGGGTGAATAAATCCAAGGATATCTTTCTTTCTTTCTTTCTTTCTTTCTTTCTTTCTTTCTTTCTTTCTTTCTTTTCCAACTCTTATCATTCTGAGGATAAATAAATCCAAGGATATCTTTCTTTCTTTCTTTCTTTCTTTCTTTCTTTCTTTCTTTTCCAACTCTTATCATTCTGAGGGTGAATAAATCCAAGGATATCTTTCTTTCTTTCTTTTTTTCTTTCTTTCTTTCTTTTTTTCTTTCTTTTCCAACTCTTATCATTCTGAGGGTGAATAAATCCAAGGATATCTTTCTTTCTTTCTTCCTTTCTTTCTTTCTTTCTTTTTTTCTTTCTTTTCCAACTCTTATCATTCTGAGGGTAAATGAATCCAAGGATACCTTTCTTTCTTTCTTTCTTTCTTTCTTTCTTTCTTTTTTTCTTTCTTTCTTTTCCAACTCTTATCATTCTGAGGGTGAATAAATCCAAGGATATCTTTCTTTCTTTCTTTTTTTCTTTCTTTTCCAACTCCTATCATTCTGAGGGTAAATAAATCCAAGGATATCTTTCTTTCTTTCTTTCTTTCTTTCTTTCTTTCTTTCTTTCTTTTCAACTCCTATCATTCTGAGGGTAAATAAATCCAAGGATATCTTTCTTTCTTTCTTTCTTTCTTTCTTTCTTTCTTTTCCAACTCTTATCATTCTGAGGGTAAATAAATCCAAGGATATCTTTCTTTCTTTCTTTCTTTCTTTCTTTCTTTTCCAACTCTTATCATTCTGAGGGTAAATAAATCCAAGGATATCTTTCTTTCTTTCTTTCTTTCTTTCTTTCTTTCTTTCTTTCTTTCTTTCTTTTCCAACTCTTATCATTCTGAGGGTGAATAAATCCAAGGATATCTTTCTTTCTTTCTTTTTTTCTTTCTTTTCCAACTCCTATCATTCTGAGGGTAAATAAATCCAAGGATATCTTTCTTTCTTTCTTTCTTTCTTTTCCAACTCTTATCATTCTGAGGGTAAATAAATCCAAGGATATCTTTCTTTCTTTCTTTCTTTCTTTCTTTCTTTCTTTCTTTCTTTTCCAACTCTTATCATTCTGAGGGTGAATAAATCCAAGGATATCTTTCTTTCTTTCTTTTTTTCTTTCTTTTCCAACTCCTATCATTCTGAGGGTAAATAAATCCAAGGATATCTTTCTTTCTTTCTTTCTTTCTTTCTTTTCCAACTCCTA
The DNA here is from genome assembly GCA_037127315.1 of Ascarosepion bandense. Lineage (NCBI taxonomy): Eukaryota > Metazoa > Mollusca > Cephalopoda > Sepiida > Sepiidae > Ascarosepion > Ascarosepion bandense. The sequence goes on along the minus strand of JBBBDQ010000299.1, from coordinate 3,684,919 downwards.
TCATTCTGAGGGTAAATAAATCCAAGGATATCTTTCTTTCTTTCTTTCTTTCTTTCTTTCTTTCTTTTTTCTTTCTTTTCCAACTCCTATCATTCTGCGGGTAAATAAATCCAAAGATATAGTTTTGAAATAAAATTAAATTGCAGTATATGTATATTCTTTCTTTCTTTCTTTCTTTCTTTCTTACACTTATGAAGAAAAACGTCTTAGAAATTTAGTTCCTCATATTCTCAGTGTGTTAAAAGATTATTCTAATGATGTAGATTTTATTTTACTGTTATTCAATATGACATTTCTTTATAATTTTAGATTGAGTTTAATTTTAAAACATTGTTTATTTCTTCATCATCATTTTCTAAAACTTCTACGTTTCTTTCTTTCGTCATCGCTTTTAGCTTTTAACCCTATTTTGTGCAGAGCATAAGTTTTCATTGTTTCGTACAAAACAAGTGCTATGCCAATTAAGTCTAGTGCTAGCAAGGTTGGGTCATTGTGTCGGGCCAGGGAGTCCGAATCCATTTTACTCATTTATAAATCTACCATTCGCCCGTGCATAAAATACTGTTGCCATATCTGGTCGGGTTCTCCTGCTATTCATCTCGAGGTTCTCGTCAGAATTCATCTTGCACATTTATAAATCTACCATTCGCCCGTGCAGAATAGTTAAATGTAACCCTCTCTTCTACTTTAACAGTTTCATTCTGGCACTTCCCGTTTGTGAATATCCCTTCCGTTTGATTGACTCACTGATAGCTACAATTTTCAAAATTTAAATGCAATGTCAATTGCCATCTTCTATATCTCCTTGATTCTCATCCATCTCTTATCCTTTCTTTTATATCTCCTGTAACTTTTTTTTCTCTTACACTGTAACCCCCCCCCCCACACGCACCAGTGGTGGTCCTGCTTGCTTGAAGTGAAATGATTATACAAAAACATTTCCATGAAACATAGTAAAAAAATAATGGACATTTTTTTCACTACAAATATAATTATCTACTACAGTACTGTGCAAAAGTATTAGAACAAGAACTATTTAATCTTTTATGAGGCATCGAAATAATTGCGACAATTAACCAATCGCACCTAGTATATATACAGTACTGTGCAAAAGTATTAGAACAAGAACTATTTAATCTTTTATGAGGCATCGAAATAATTGCGACAATTTACCAATCGCACCTAGTATATATACAGTACTGTGCAAAAGTATCAGGACAAGAACTATTCTATATTTTATGAGGCATCAAAATAAAGTTTAAAATCACCCGTTCTAACTATTCTGCGGTAGTATGCAAAAATATTAGGACAGGGGGTGGTTTTCCTAAAAACCTCACTGAAATTCAAATCAGGGTGAAAAGCCAAGTAAATTGCGAATAAATATTGATTATTTAAAACTAGGTGTAAAAGAAATGTATTAAAAAGAAGTTATATTTAATTTTCCCTATTTTCTATTAAACAAGTTCTTTTGAAATTAATGTATTGAACATCTATGGGATATTTTGGATTAAAAAAATTGATAAATTTAATGTTACATCGAAAGACAAACTATGGGAACAATTACAAGCTGCTTGGCAGGAGATACCATTAGATACATTGAAGAAGCTTTGTGATGTCAATACCTGACAGAATGAAGGCTGTGATCAAAGCAAAAGGCTATTATACTAAACATTAAATTTATTTTGTAACAAGTACTTTTTTCTTGTTAAAGCATTTGTTGAGTAAATCAAATAAAATTACTTTAATTAAATTTTTTAATTTCTGTCAATATGCCTCCTAAAAGATAAAATAGTTCTTGTCCTAATAATAATACTTTTGCACAGTACTGTACATCATCAGATGGCGTTAAGTGTTAATACCATGAAATATCACTAAATATTAAATGGAATATTAAAGAAGATATTTTAGACGATGGCATTTTGTTTAGATACCGATTTCAAGCTCTCCTTTATGAAGGGTCTCTTTCATTAAGCGATGTTCAGCTAAAAATTATGCTTATTAGTATGGATATTGATTAGGGTTCCTTTAGACTGATGAGGAGAAGAACTGTATGAGGATGAAAACTTGAAAATTCTGGCTTTTAATAGGATTCAAGAAGATGTGCGTTGTAGTCCAGTGGATATCGACTCGGAACGAGAGATCGGGGTGCCGATTTCGAATTCCAGTTGAATTCCTTGCATTCACTTACTCATTCACTTTCCTTGGAAAAGGTATTAATCAGTCTCTTCCCTCCAGTTATAGGTTAAATGACAGGACAGATTGGGTTCTATAGCCTTGGCTGGCAACCAGTCTACCGCAGAAAGTAATGGCAGCTTACTGCGGGATACTCTTCTACCCAGTCAGTCTTGTCTCTTTCGAGACATGATCGCCCAATACGTGTATCACGTGTGGGACTTAACTGACTGACTGTATATAATAGTTGAAAGCATGATTAAGGCTTATACCGGGTATAAAATGGGGGATCAGTTTTATATTGTTATGAAGTAATAAACTGGTCCCCCACTAATTATTACTTAATAATATAATACATCTCTTCCCCATCTAGCTATGAGTCAAATAACAGGATAGAATGGGTTGTATAGCCTTGGCTGGCAACCATTCTACCGCAGAAAGTGATGGCAACCTATTGCGGGATACTCTCCTACCCCGTCAGTCTTGTCTCTTTCGAGACATGATCGCCTAATGCGTGTATCATGTGTGGGACTTAACTGACTGACTGAATATAATAGTTGAAAACATGATTAAGGCATATAATGGGGGATCAGTTTTATATTGTTATGAAGTAATAAACTGGTCCCCACTAATTACTACATAATAATATAATACATCTCTTTCCCTATTTCTAGCTATGTGTCAAATAACAGAACAGATTGGGTTCTATAGCCTTGGCTTTCTACCACAGAAAGTAATGGCAACCTACTGTGGGTTAATCTTCTGCCCAGTCAGTCTTGTCTCTTTCGAGACATGATCGTCTAAAGCGTGTATTACGTACGGCACTTGACTGTCTGACGAGGGTTCAAATAGCAGTAACTGACACCTCTGAAAAATTATCAACTCCATCAATCAAAACTTTTGCTTATGCTATTCATATAAAGTGATCAATTCTAACATTTTGATCAGTCAAAATTCTATAAACGTCTTCGATATTTTCTATTGAAACTATTATTTTTTTTGTATATGACAAACTTCATTCTCTTTAATATATCTAAACATTTTTTCTTATGCCTGAATAGGATTAATTTTTGTTGTTGCTGTTATTGATATTATTATTATTAGTCGAAAAATCATGGCCGATTTTAGACTCTGCTATTATTTCTGAATTAATGTAATTAAACAGTGTTTAAATCAATCAAAATAGGAAGTCTGACTATCTAGACATTTCACAAGTTACAAAATTATTTATACCTTCACGATGAAACTCTTGGCGACCAAGAAATCTTTAAATCAAATTTATGCATATTCTTTGAAACGGAATTTAAAGAAAATGTCAAGATGCTTGAAAAGTGATAGTCAGTGGGTGACTATATAGATATATAAAAGGCAAGATGTTTGTGCGTCTGTTTATCTGCCTGTATGTCTGGATTTTTTTCAGCCCTTTTATTTTAGTTTTTGCTTCGAGTTTGGCTCTAAGTAGGTATAATTGTAGTTCTTAGTCTCAGCCATGATACCATTTACTCAGAGGACTTATTTAGCCTTCAAAATTCAGTTTACGACGAAAAAAACTGATTTGATATCGATACGAGGAAATCAAAATTTGAATTACATTCATTCATTTTTCTTTCAGTCTACGGTTTCGCTTTAACTGGAAACAACTATTGCTTTTTAGTCTTTCGTGCCAATGTCCAAAGGATCTGAGCTCCAGGGCCATGGATTAGTTTTAAAGCTTTCATTACACCCGAGCAACGCCGGGTTATACTGCTAGTTTAATATAATATCTTCTGTTGGTGCAATTTGTAATTTGGAAAGTGTTTGGGTCCTTCGTCAAGATCAAGTTATTGAGCTGAACATTTCAGTTAGTTAAGTGCCATACGTGATACAGGCTTAGGCGATCATGTCTCGAAAAGGGATATGCCTGACTGAGCAGAATGTGCTTTTTGGTGCAGTAGATATCGGCTCAGAACGAGAAATGGAGGGAGCCGAGTTCGAATTCTAGTTGAATTCCTTGCAGTCACTTACGCGCATATACGCTTAGGAAAGGTATTAATCCGTCTCTTCCCGCCAGTTAGACGTTAAATAGCAGGAGAGATTGGATTCTATAGCCTTGGCTGGCAACCAGTCTACCGCAGAAAGTAATGGCAACCTATTGCGGGATAATCTTCTGCCCAGTCAGTCATATCACTCATGAGCTGAACGTTTACGATTGTTATAAAGGATCCATTTGTCATCACATGTCACTATTCGATCCACAAATGTATCATTCGAATTTCGCAGATGCCGCATCAAGCACACTTTAAAAAATCGAAAACCTTGAATTTCATTGTCCATGTGAAGCCCATTTATCGAGTTTCTTCAGCTTGTCAATTTTCTTGAGATAATCCGATATTGTTGAACTGTAAAAACCTATTATCTGAGACATTTCTCTAACACTCACACGTGGGTTTTTTTTCGATTAGTTTTTTCATATGTTGATTTTCAATTGTAGATGAACGGCCTCTTCAACCTTGATCTTCAAGACTCGAATCCTCACCGCAGAACTTCAGAATCCAGAGCTTTACTGTTCGATCACAAGTGAATTCTTCATCTCATGCTCTGCTAATGCTGGCAGCAGATTCGGAAGCCTTAATAACGAAGCTTGAACTCATGAAAAAAAGTCAAACGCCTCTTTTTTTCATGTAAAAGATGACTAGTATATGATATATTATGTTGAATTGTGAAAAATATTGATATAAAATTAACAAAGAGGACACTTTGAATTTTAGTAATGAGTAATGTATTTAAGTGCAATTATACTACAAAAATAATGGCCGATTTCAGAAACATGATTTTATATTTGTCTATATTTCTGAGATGAGGTAGTATTTGCAGTATTTACATTGTTCAGACTATTGTCCTCATCTTTGTTTCCATTTGTACGACGTTTAATAATAGATCATTCTATTTGTTTATATATCTGAGATGAGGTAGTATTTGCAGTATTTACATTATTCGGAGTATTGTCGTCATCTTTGTTTCCATTTGTACGACGTTTAATAATAGATCATTCTATTTGTCTATATATTTGAGATGAGGTAGTATTTACAGTATTTACATTATTCGGACTATTTTCCTCATCTTTGTTTCCATTTGTACGACGTTTAATAATAGATCATTCTATTTGTCTATATTTCTGAGATGAGGTAGTATTTACAGTATTTACATTATTCGGAGTATTGTCCTCATCTTTGTTGCCATTTATACGACGTTTAATAATAGATCATTCTATTTGTCTATATTTCTGAGATGAGGTAGTATTTACAGTATTTACATTATTCGGACTATTGTCCTCATCTTTGTTGCCATTTGTACGACGTTTCGGCCGTTGAACTCTCAGACCTTCTTGCTATGAATTTCGAACCAAATCCTTTATTATAATCACTGGGGTATATGAACACCATTCCTTGCGTAAAGCCTCGATTAGAAGTCATGAGTTATCTCCCTCTCACCCTGCAAGTTACTTGTTCACCACTGCTGTAGCCAGGTATTGAACTCACAACTCACAGGAACTAACCAGCGTCTATATCCACTGGGCCATTAAAATTATTAACTATGATGCAACGAAGTCTCTGAAAGCTGATTCCCCCTCTGTTTTGGATGACCTAAAAGATTTACTATTCAAAAATATGCTTAAAATAATGATAATCAGTGGGTGATTATCAGGGCAATATGGAAGACTAGCAGAATAGCCCGGCGTTGCTCGGGAGTAATGAAAGCTTTAAAACTAATCCATTGTCCTGGAGCTCAGACTCAGCCTAAAGAATATTTGTGTGAAGTTTGGTGAGAATCGGATGAAAATTGTGGATTTGTATAAACGACATACAGACAGATAAACAGACACACACACAAACATCTTACCTTTCACATATATATATATTATCGATTTTCTGCACTATGGTAAGAACTGCAATCTTGAAACTTCTGAATATCGTTTTTTATGTCTTTGTCTATGAGTGTACCAAATCTGATTAAAATCAGACCACTCCTTCTATAATCCGATTTTTTCGATTATCGATTTTCGATATTTATCGGGGGTACCTCGACACAAAACCTAGCTAAGAACACTCACATACGCTTATAGTACAACTGTGTAAATTATCAAGAAAATCGGTTCAGCCGTTTTGGAGTCTATAGGTAATGGACACACACAGAGAGACAAAGTTCCATTTATAAATAAGTTTAGATAGATGTGGTAACCTCTCGTATCTCAAGTCTGTGAGTTTTTGCAACGTCATTCTTGCAACATGTGTCCATGCATCATCGCGAAGCAGAATCAGACCGCGCCGGTTCAACCATCAGGTAAGTGCTATACGCGATACACGCTTAGGCGATCATGCCTAGAAAGAGACATGACTGAGTGGGCAGAAGATTATCTCGCAGTAGGTTGCCATTGCTTTCTGCGGTAGACTGGTTGCCAGCCAAGGCTATAGAACTTAATCTGTCCTGTCATTTCACCTATAACTGGAGGGAAGCGACTGATTAATACCTTTCCCAAGGGTATTTGCGCGAAAGTAAATGCAATTAATTTAGCTGAAAGTCGAACTCGGCTCCTCGATTCCTTGTTCCGAGTCGATATCTGCTGCATCACAATGCACATCCAATGCAGGTCTAATTTTTTGCAGGCGTGCATGCATCTCAGCATGGCTTATAGAGAGCTGTAGTGGGTAACACCAACTGCAGACCACCAGACAGTCACCATTATCTTTTGCTGACGCAACTTCGGCTTTGAAAAATCTTTGAGGGAGTCATCATGACCAAGCCATTGACCTGATCATTTATCATAAAGGATCTACCTTTTTTTAAAGTGACTATTCAGTCCTGAAAGGGATCATTGGTAATACGCAGAAAGAGCATCGAACAGACTTCAAAACGTCCAAGTTTTTGATCTTCGTTGAGGTCATGAGGAACCCATTTTCACGTTGCCAGTACTCTGCAAATGGCATGATACTGTTGCAGTGCTGGCACCAATAGTCTGAGACATTTCTATGACACTTTGATGTGAGTTTTGCCAAAACTGTTCGTTGCCAAAACTGCCAAAACTCCTCTACCTTCTTCATCTTCAAGGCTCTCATCAGGTGTACGTCATTTCTGGAACCAACTCCGTACTGCCCGATCACTTGTGAACCCATCGCCCCATACTCTGTTGATATTGGCAAGAATTTTGGAGGCACTATGCCTAAGTCTGAACTCATGCAAGAGAAGTAAACGAAGATCATGTTTAGTCATGTTCATAATTAACTAACGGTCATGTCACGTTGAATACACCGGTTCCCGCTCGATCACCGAAGTTAAGCAACGTTGAGCCTGGTCAGTACTTACGTGGGTGACCACTTGGGAATACAAGGTGCTGTTAGCGTTCACGGATGTGCGTTGTGGTGCGGTGGATGTCGGCTTGGAGGGGGAAATCGGTGAGCCGAGTTCCAATTTCAGTCGAGCACACTGCACTCACTTGCGCACTAGTACCCTTGGGAAAGGTATTAATCCGTCCGTTCCCTCCAGTTATGGGTTAAATAACAGGGTAGGACTTGGGACCCTGCCCTTAAACAAATCCCAATGAGACTTGCTCCGTCAGGGAGGAAGCCCGCTCAACCCGACTAGGGTGAATGCGGCATACATACATATGTTCATAATTAAGAGCTTTTATGCTTAAAGAATATTTCTGTCTAAAAATAAGTTAAAAATTATTAAAGAGCACACATTAATTTTTATTAATTTACTTAATATTTACCGTGAATACTATCTTAAAATGAATTTTCAAGATACAAAATTTCGAGCAGTCATTATTTTTGTAACTACGTAATATTATAATTATATATTAGAACCTAATTTAAAAGATTTATAGTGGATATCTTATCTATTCTTTTTCTGTTTGTAGTGGAGGGTCCGTTCTAGTGAAGGGTAGTTGTATACTGTTGCAGGTTAACGGAATTTGGCCTTGTTGTATATAGCCCACTATAAGTCAAAATGATTATAAAATCAAGAAAGGCAATTCGAGTTGAAAATAACATTTATATATGCACATATCAATATTTTTGCAATTAAATAATAACTTGAATATAGGTCCAACGGAGGTTAAAATGTCCACGGTAAATAATAAGCTGAAAGAGATTTAAGGCTTAGGAATGTGGGGAGCATCTAAATGAGGAATGTCTTTGATGTAGTCGCTCCTTAGGTCAGTAAGTAGTTTTGAGACAGGGGAGAAGGAAAGAGGCAAGCGTAGTAGCTACTTGACTTAGGTCAAAGGGATATTGATTACACTCTTCTTCTCAAGGTTTGCCTGTCTGCTGGGGTCTGTCTGTATCCGATTTTTATATCTGCATTTTGGATCACAGCAGCTCGTTTGGGATTTCACACTTGTATTTGATTCTGGGCTTCCCATTGGCTGATAAATAAAATTCGCGTAGACTCGCGAAATGGAAATTTGATATTTGATTAATTTTTATTTTTCAACCGGAACATCTGCGCGGATCAACCTGTGCACAGACGACTTTTGGTCATTTTCCTTTTTGTCGTGAGAGAGCAAACATCCGGTCCATCTCTTATGCTCGGTCGTATTTTAAAATCGTACATTATTTTTCTGGCAACCTAATATTATTTTTCTTGTTGCTTTTATTATTGCTAAAACAAGTACTATTAAGACTATGATTTATTTAAATATAATCGTTATTAATGTTTTTACTCTTGTTGTTATAACTGTTATAATTAATGTTCACAATCATTGCTATAAATCTTGGTAAAAGTCAATTGACACCAAATTTTCTTCAAAGTTTTTCTCAATATCATTTTGAACAGAATATTTGTTCTGAGATTTTTATTTATTTCAATCTTCTTGAAAAGAATTAAAACAAATTTCTCTGTTAAAAGAACTATTTCTACAATTCGCCCATTGTTTCGACTTCAATTGTTCTTCCTTTTTATTTTCTAAGTATTTTCAGAATTTGTTTCCTAGATTTTTTTTTCTTTTCATGTGTTGCATTTCTTTTTAAGGTGTGATGGAAATTGTCGTTTAAAAAATATGGTAGATAACTAAAAATATTTCTGTTCTCTCGAACATTGATTTTACTTTTTCGTTTCGAAATAACAAAAATCCATATTTAACTTGGTAAACAAGCAAAAAGGAAAAACAAATGCACAGTCAATGCAAGTTATGTTTCCTCCAGAGAAAAACATTGGGTTAATTATGTTAACATATTTTTGTCCTATCCGTATTTTTTTTAATATCATGGTTGGCACATCGAGTTATCCTGATATTTTAGGCATCCATTTTAGTTGGGGGATTATATCAGCGGATATCATATTTTAGCTACTAGAAAAGACCACAATTAATCTCACTATCGATAAATGTATAACGCTAATAACTTCCATTCTTGAATAATAGACTGACAGCACTATTTCAGAATTTGAATTCAGTTCAGTGCCATACGTGATACACGTTTAGGTGATCATGTCTCGAAAGAGACATGACTAACTTAGCAGAATATTTTCCTGCAGTAGGTTGTCATTACAATTTGAGGTAGACTGGTTGCCAATCAAACTTTGCAAAAATACCCACGCAGGCACGCTCATACACACATGCGCGCACACACATACACACACACACGCTTACACATGCATATAGTGTATCGAGGCAGCAAATAATTTTTATACTGTTAAATCTATTAAATCGTCTCTCTGAAGATGGCTCATGTGAGTCGAAACCTTAGAACAAACTTAATAAAAATTATCTAAATGTTGGAGAATTTTTGTCTTTATTTTCAACTGAAATTAAAGCCAAAATATGACGTTTAGAACGGCTCAGGATTAAACATAATAGACATTCATTGTCTCTTATATTTAACAGTATATGTTTAGATTATATATATATATATATATATATATAGTGCTAAATAGTGATGATGCTTAGTTCCAAGTTTGCTGATGTTTCAGTGGTTTACTGGTAGGAAGATATTTTGGCGAGCAGATATTTTTTCGTAAAGTGCTTGATAACGAAATAGAGATAGAGCGTTAATAGAATTCATACCGTCTGATATACTTGATGGTGATGTCGTTGAAAGACAACAAAAAATCACAGTAACTGTTGATTTTTTTATCGGGTCTAAGCTTTCGGCTCACAGAAGCCATTATCAAAGAGTAAATATTAACACACAGTAAACATAGAACATTTAAGTTATTAAATTAAGTGATAAAAAAATCAACAATTACTGTGATTTTTTGTTGTCTTTCAACGACATCACCATCAAGTATATCAGACGGTATGAACGGATCCTACACAAAATTAATAGACAAAACTTGTCTATATTATTCAATGAAACCTGCATTAATATATATATATATATATATATATATATATATATATATATATAATTTAATTTACATTTTATATTCGATTAAAAACATGTTATTTTCATTTTATTAATATTTGGCTGTTGCTGTTCTAAAAGAAATTAAAAAAAAAAAACAGCAAAAATACAATAACACTGAATGAAAATAAAAACTAAACAAATATTTGCCGGAAAATTTAAAAATATGTCGAAAGTCATACTCATTATTGTCGGAGCGTTTGCAACAGTCTTAAATTACCTAAAAAATATTTTAAATGAATCGAAATTTTAAAGTAAACATCCATACTATCTAGGCGACAGCGCTGTTAAAAATAGTTTTTATGTGGAGCTGATTTCGAATTCCAGTTGAATCCATTGCATTCACTTACGCGCAAATACCCCTGGGAAAGGTATTAATCCGTCTATTCCTTCCAGTTATGGGTTAAATAACAGGACAGATTGGGTTCTATAGCCTTGGTCGGCAACCAGTCTACCTCAGAAAGCAATGGCAACCTACTGCGGGATAATCTTCTGCCCAGTCAGTCATGTCTCTTTCGAGACATGATCGCCCAAGCGTGTATCACGTACGGCACTTATCTGACTGACTGACTTAAAAAATGTGGTGAGTGCCTGGGGATTGAGTACACTTGCTTTCGGTCAATCTCTAGCGATGACCATCTGATGCGAACATGCTAAAATATTTTTTTTAATATGGCTCTCTTGAAATAGCAGGAGAAAAAAAAGCTGTAAGTTCCAAGGATACGAGAAGATGTTGGTATTCAAATGAAGCAAGATACTGATACTGTCTCCTTGTTTGTTTTCTTTTAAATTTTAAGTTCGTATCTCGTGAAAAAATCTTTGAAAAAACTTAATAAAGTGAAACATGTTAGATTAAAGACACTATTATTACTTGTTCTTTATTTATTCTATCAATTATATATATATATATATATATATATATAAGTGACTCTTCAGAAATGAATTGAGTTCTTTCGGTGACTGGCGTGTGTATATACTGCTTCTATACAACACGTTAAAATTTCCCTTCTCTGTTTCAATGTGCCTATGGCTTAGGGAGTAGCGACTCTAACTGAAACCAAATCGGTCGTGTTTCGATCCCGGCCAGAAGCAAGTGGATCTGTCTAGCCACACTGATGAGGTGTGATACAGCGAAACAGGCTTGTATGTGGATGACTAATATATATATATATATATATATATATATATATATATATATATCATAATCATATCGCCCTAAGCAATGCATTTTACTGCCACTGTTTTGCAAGGGGTTACATAGGAGGAAAGATGTGAGAAAGAGTGACATCCATGGTTTTCATCCATGTCTGTATGAACCTAAGAGGTATTTCTTAGTATGGATGCATTTAGTCATAATTTCCGTTCTTTCATTCATTCAACAGTTCATTTTTGTTTGGGAATAGCATAATCTCTAACTTGTCTTCTTGGCACAGTTTACATATTTTGCCACTGTTGTAAGGCTTGGCTTTTTTTACAGTACCCCACGTTATGTCTGGGTCTTTTCCATATTTTGATTTTAATTTCCACACTTGGATAGGCAATTTTGTACAGTTTTTAATTTTTCTATTTTGACTGTAGACATGTGATTAAACCACCTGGTCTTAAATGTGTTTTTGGTTGAACCCAAATATATTTTATTTGGGCCATTTGGGTCATGTACCTTTGCCTTGTAAATGATTTCTTTTGTGTTGCAAAGTCCTTGAAGTGGACCTTTATTTTAGTCCCTGCAGTTGCATTCTTTATTAGTGGTTTGGTTTTGTACAACGCTACCTAATTTCCTGGCGTTTTGTTTTTTTATGAAACTACCTAAATTACTAGTGCAACTATAACTTAGCTTGATTGTGTTTTTATATCTGACTCTTTTGGAAAAAAAACAAAACACCGTTACGTGAGCGTTCTTAAAAAGAAAAATGGTAAACAGTAAAATCAGTTATTAAAAATCGTCTGAAGACATCACACATGGTACAAACCTAGGTACCGTAATAACTCGTTTACAAATGGAATATATATATATATGTAATTTAAATTCAAAAGAATGATAAGATAGGTAAAATACAAAAACCCCGATTTTATTAATATTAATTTCATTATTATTAAAATTGATCAAGGTGGAGGGTTCGATGCAAATATTACGTTCTATTTGCAGAGCCAAATTTAAAAATAAAACAAAAATTTCGATATTCAAATCCGTTGGATAGCCATTTCTACGAGGAAGAAGCGAGGAAATCAAACGGATTTAAATTTCGAAATTTTTGTTTTATATATATATATATATATATATATATATATATATATATATATATATCATAATATTTTTGAAATGTTGCAATGAAAAGTTTTGGAAAATGTAGAATAATAGAACTGAAATACCAGACTGCAAAACAGTTTGAGAGAAAAGATCAATCAGCCACATGAATAAAATGTGACTGTATTGAAAATCAAAACCAAAGACATCTAAACCGAGCTTCATTCGAGAAACGTCTCTGATGTATACTGAACAAGTACAGAAATGCTAATAATAATGTTGATGGAAAAGCATGTCTGCCATCCGGTACGAATATTATTTATACACTACCGGCCACAATTATTAGGCCACCCCAGTGTTTTACAAAATGATGTATTTCATACTATTTTTTAGTATTTATTGTCAAGTGAATAATTGTAAATGAAAATAGAATGGTTCTTTTGTTAATATTGCACAATAATATGTGCATCAAATGAATTTATAAATATTTAATAATTACCTATATTGCAGCTTCATCAAAGAATGAAAAAAGTTTTGGGTGATTCGGACGAGTTCATTTTTTGCTTCCTTGCCTTGTAAAATTTTGCAAAGTTATAATAACAAAAGAACCATTCTATTTTCATTTAGAATTATCCACTAAAAAATAGTATGAAATACATCATTTCTTTAAAAAAACAAACTGGGGTGGCCTAATAATTATGGCCAGTAGTGTATATATATATATATATATATATATATATATATATATATATATATATATATATATGGACATGGGTATCATTTTACAAGGCAAATAGTGACAATTTACCCGTCGCACCCTGTAGGTTTGCTATATATATATATATACACACGATCGGCCATAATGATTAGGCAACCCCATTGTTTTAAAAAATGATGTATTTCATACTATTTTTTTTAGTATTTATCGCCAAGTAAATAATTGTAAATAAAAATAGAATTCTTTCGTTAATATTGCACAATAACATGTGCATCAAATGATTTTATAAATATTTAATAATTACCTATATTGCAGTGACATAAATAGAAAAATGAAGAAAATTTAGGTTGATTCAGGCGAGTTCATTTTTGTCTCCTTGCCTTGTAAAAATTTGCAAAATAATAATAAGACAAGAACCATTCTATTTTCATTTAGAATTATCCACTTGGCGATAAATACTAAAAATAGTATGAAACACATCATATCTTTTAAAAAACTGGGGTGGCCTAATAATTATGGCCGGTAGTATATATAGCAAATCTACAGGGTGCGATGGGTAAATTGTCGCTAGTTGCCTTGTAAAATTTTGCAAAATAATGATAACAAAAGAACCATTCTATTTTCATTTAGAATTATACACTTGGCAATAAATACTAAAAATAGTATGAAATACATCATGTCTTTTAAAAAAACTACGGTTGCCTAATTATTATTGCCGGTAGTGTATATGCTGGTCAATGGTGCATTTGGGCAGAAGATTATCCCGCAGGAGGTTGTCATTGCTTTCTGCGGTAGACTTGTTGCCATCCAAGGCTATATAATCCAATCTGTTCTATTATTTAACCCATAACTGGAGGGAAAATACTTACTAATACCTTTCCCAAGGGTATTTGTGCATAAGTGAATGCAAGGAATTCAACTAGAATTTGAACTCGACTCCCCGATTTGGCTTTCCGAGTCGATATCCACTGCCCCACAATGCAAGAGGGACAAGACATAACCTACTTAATTCTCGAACACTAACCATGAGTATATAGTATATAGTATATATACTATATAGCATATAGTACCTGTAATTGATGGTTAGTGTTCCAGAGTTTGTCTATATTTCTGAGATGAGGTAGTATTTACATTATTCGGACTATTGCCCTCATTTTTGTTGCTATTTGTACGGGGTTTCGGCCGTTGTACGGTCCGGCTTTCTTCAGGTGCCAGGGATTTCGAACTGAAGCCTTTATTACAATCACTGGGGTATATCATGTAACCTGTAAGTTACTTGTTCACTTGTAGCCTGGTATTGAACTCAGAACTCTAAGAGTCAAGTCAGGAACTAACCAACGTCTATATCCACTGGATCATGTGTCCTTAAGGACAAGAACAACTGAATTTTTGGGACTTATAAAACTAATGTCCAGTAACTTTATTTTATATACATTTTGGATATAAACGTTGGTTAGTTCCTGACTTAACTCTTAGAGTTGTGAGTTCAATACCAGACTACAGCAGTAGTGAACAAGTAACTGCAGGGTTAGAGGGAGATAACTCATGGCTTCCAATCGTGGCTTTACGTTCTTATTTTCTAATCATGTCGTGTATAGGCATCTGTATTTAGAAAAATCTGCACGTTTATATTATAAATATGCATAAATACACATTCAAGCATGCTAAAATTTATTTTAAAATATTGGGGATTGCTAAACCGTAATATATTTTTCCATTTATGATTAGTAAATATAATTTATACTTAATAACAATACTATCTAACCTCTGCAAAGTCAGTCAGAATTTTAAAAGATTTTTAACTTTATAAATTTAATTAAAATTTAAAGACAAAATGAAAATGTTTCTTTTTTTCTTAAGACAATAGTGTCCATAATACATCTTATTCATATAAGCAATTAAATGTTTTTTTCTGTCTGAGCGTTACACATTTTTTATTTTATGATCCAGGGAAGATTTTCGGTAGCTGGGGTCCGGTTTCACAAAAAGAAATGGATTATTTAAATTCTCCTAGGAGTTCACCTTTTAACTTGTAGAATCACTTCTACATGCATGTACATACTTATACACATATCGCCATGTACGCACGTACACACACATATACGCACATACTATTACATTAGCACCGCACGTGAAACCTTTTTCTTCCCGCGCTTCATTCAGAAATATATAAGCTCATGTTTACACACGTGTAAACCAGTTGGAAAGGAACTAACGGCATTCGGACTGTTAGTTCCGAAAGACAGATTCCAACTGGTCTACACATACTAATCTTTGCCCCCCCCCCCCCAAAAAAAAAAATTGAATGTTCTAAAAAGGATCAAAAAATTAAATTTAATAATCAAAATGTCTTGTAGCCTTTCCTCTTAACAACAACAAAGATTTTGGCGATAAAACTTTGATTCTATTAAGTTTGTTCATGTTTTCATTGATGTATGGCTATTTTTTAGCGAATCAATGGTGCGGCATATATATATATATAGATAGATTAATTTTAAGATTTATGAGCCGTCACAAAAAAGTACAAAGTTTATTCTTCGCTAATCGATTTCGATTTAGACTGCCGCAAAAAATGTTATTTCGCAAATATTCTTTAACAGATTGTCAAACACACGATTCGCAGATAACACATACTCTTGTATATATTACTAGTAGTATAGCCCGGCGTTGCTCGGCTATAATGAAAGCTTTAAAACTAATCCATGGTCCTGGAGCTCAGACTCAGCCTAAAGAATATTTGAAATAATAAAATAATTGCGACAATTTACCAATCGCACCTAATATATATATATATATATATATATATATATATATATATATATATATATATATATATATATATACTAGCAGTATAGCCCGGCGTTGCTCGGGTGTAATGAAAGCTTTAAAACTATTCCATGGTCCTGGAGCTCAGACCCTTGGACATTGGCATGAAAGACTAAAAAGCAATAGTTGTTTCCAGTTAAAGCGAAACCGTAGACTGAAAGAAAAATGAATGGATGTCAGTCAAATTTTGATTTCCTGGTATCGATATCAAGTAAGTTTTTCTCGTCGTAAACTGAATTTTGAAGGCTAAATAAGTCCTCTGAGTAAATGGTGTCCTGGCTGAGACTAAGAACTACAATTATACCTACTTAGAGCCAAACCCGAAGCAAAAACTAAAATAAAAGAGCTGAAAAAAAAAAATACGGACATACAGGCAGATAAACAGACACACACACACCAACATCTTGCCTTTTATATATATATATATCATCGATTTTCTGCACTATTGTAAGAACTGCAACATTGAAACTTATGAATATCGTTTCTTATGTCTTTGTCTATGAGCGTATATCAAATTTGATTAAAATCGGACCACTCCTTCTATAACCAAATTTTTGCGATTATCGATTTTCAATATTTATCGGGGTAGCTCGACACAAAACCAAGCTAAGAACACTCGTAGACGCTTATAGTACAACTGTGCAAATTTTCAAGAAAATCGGTTCAGCCGTTTCGGAGTCTATAGTTAACGGATACAGAGAGAGACACACACACACACACACACACACACACACACACACACACACACAAAAATAAATTTCCATTTATAAATAAGTTTAGATTTAGATAGATACTGTTTACTGAATTTGCCAACAGTGTCACGGCAATTTTTTCTTAGATCTTTGATGATTTCGTCTCTTACCAATATTGGAATAATGAAATACAAAAAATGGAATAAACAAAAATCTAATTCCGAGACATTTACTTTTTTTTAAACTATATATCCATTCTTTTCCTGTTTATAGTGGAGAATCCGTTCTAGTGAAGGGCAGTTGTGTATCGTTGCAGGTTAACGGAATTTGGCCTTGTTGTAGATAACCCACTATAAGTCATAAAATGATTACAAATCAAGAAAAGCAAATTGAGTTGAAAAATAACATTTTATATATACACATATCAATTAAGGTTTTTACAATTAAAGTAATACTTGAAGTATAGGTCCAACGGACGTTAAAATGTTCATGGCAATAAAATGCTGAAAAGAGAATTAATGCTTAGGAATGTGGGAGCGCTGTAAGTAAGGAATGTCTTTGATGTATTCGCTCCTCAGTAGTTTTGAGACAGAAAAAGATAGGTGAGGAAGGTGAAGGCGACGAGCATAGTAAGCCACTTGACTTGATGAAGGGAGATACTAATTACTCTCGTCTGTCACGAGTCTGTCTGTGTGTCTAGGTATGTCTGTCTTTCTGTCTCGGCTTTTTATATCTTCTTTTTGGATCGCAGCAGATCATTTGGGGATTCACACTTGTATTTGATTCTGGGCTCCCCATTGGCCGATAAATAAATTTCGCATAGGCTCGCGAACTGGAAATTTAATATTTAATTAATTTTTCGTTTTCAACCGGAACATCTGCGCGAACCCGGATGCGCACCGTCGAGTTTTGGTCATTTTCTTTTTGGTCGTGAGTGTGCAGACATCCGGTCCCTCGCTTTGCCCGGTCGGTATCACCACATTACTTTGGATAAATTTTTGTATTCAATTTTTCTTCATTTGTTTTCCAAACGGTATCTTGCTTCATTTGAATACCAACATCTTCTCGTATCTTTGGAACTTACAGCTTTTCTTTATTTTTCTACTGCTATTTCAAGAGAGCCACATTTAAAAAATATTTTAGCATGTTCGCATCAGGTGGTCATCGCTAGAGATTGACCAAAAGCAAGTGTACTCAATCCCTAGGCACTCTCCCCATTTTTTAAGTATTGAAACTTAAAAACTATTTTTAACAGCGCTGTCGCCTAGAGAGTATCGATGTTTCCTTTAAAGTTTCAGTTCATTTAAAATATTTTTAAGGTAATTTAAAACTGTTGCCAATGCTCCAACACTAATGAGTACAACTGTCGATATATTTTTTAAATTTTCCGGCAAATATTTGTTTAGTTTTTATTTTCATTCAATTTTATTGTTTTTGTTTTTTTATTTCTTTTAGAACAGCAACAACCGAAGATTAATAAAATGAAAATAACATGTTTTTAATCGAATATAAAATATAAATTATATATACATATATATACATATATATATTATGCATGTATATATATATATATATATATATATATAAATTATTTTATATATTTAAAAAATTATGTACATGTTCTAAAACATAATTTATAATAAATATTCACAGCTCTATATAGTATATTATATATCGAGCATTGTTTTAAATTAATGTTTTGGACGGAAAAAATTCCTTCTTCATTCTGTACCCACTCGGATATATATATATATATATATATATATATATATATATATATAGAGAGAGAGAGAGAGAGAGAGAGAGAGAGAAGAAAGTAACAAAAATAACGCTGTCTTGGAATTACAGCAACTTGAGGAACAAAATGCCCACGGGACCGACTTCACGAGACACCGAGTCTTCCCGACTGCTGTTTTCCCCAACTTTTATTATCATGAGGCATCTTACAAAAAACAAGATCTTGATCAGTTTACGAGAGGCCCGTATCTTCTTCTTCTTCTTCTTCTTCTGCATGTACCGTGTCCTTTCAGGATGTAGGTGATCATGGATTTCCACTTGGCTCTGTCTCTTGTCGCTCTCAATATTTTTTCTCTTGGTATCTGTAAGCCTCGTTCTACCATCCATTTACTCAGACCTAACAAGTACGTATCGCGATGCTTTGTTATAGCAGAAGATGGAAAGTGTGACACAGAAATCCAAAGGCGAATTGGCATGGCGAAGGAAGCATTCCAGAAATTGAGTAAAGTATTAAGAAACCGGACACTTTCGCGAGAAAGAAAGAGATTGCTACGTGCTGTCCGTCCATCAATTTGGCAGTGAATGCTGGACAATACCATCAAAGAAGAAGGAAAAACTTGAAGCAACTGAAATGTGGTTCTATAGAAGGCTGCTGTGAATATCATGGATCGAGCATGTGAGCAATGATGAGATTTTGGAAATGATGGAACAAAAAATAATACTGAGCATCAGGAAGAGACAGTTGATATTTCTGGGACATGCAACGGGGAAGGAGGGCTTGGAGAACGTGATATTATAGAGGGAAAAAGAGACAGAGGAAAGCAACGGATAACATATTTAAAGGACCTAATCAGGTGGATGACGGAACGAGGATTGCATGGTCTAACAGATGGCATGCTAAGAGTCACCAGGGATAGGGAAATGTGGAAAGCCATGATCGCCTACGTCCTGAAGGGATAGGGCACATAGAAGAAGAAGAGTATGAAGTTCTCTAAGATCTCTTTACACACGGGCTCTGTCTATGGAATCCTCAGCATACTGTCCCACTGCTAACGGGAAAAAACTCGGTAACTGGGGTTGACGAGACTTCGCCATCTAAATCTAAACTTATTTACAAATGGAACTTTGTCTCTGTGTGTGTCTGTGTGTCTGTGTGTGTGTGTGTGTGTGTGTATGTGTGTGTGCCTGTGTGTGTGTCTGTGTGTCTGTGTGTCTGTGTCCGTTACCTATAGACTCTGAAACGGTTGAACCGATTTTCTTGAAAATTTACACAGTTGTACTATAAGCGTCTGCGAGTGTTTTTAGCTAGGTTTCGTGTCGAGGTACCCCCGATAAGTATCCAAAATCAATAATCGAAAAAATCGGGTTATAGAAGGAGGGGTTCGATTTTAATCAAATTTTATACACTCATAGACAAAGACATAAAAAACGATATTCAGAAGTTTCAACGTTGCAGTTCTTACAATAGTGCAGAAAATCGATTATATATATATATATAGGAAAGAATATTAATAAAAAGTTTTGAATTTAAAAATGTATATATATATAGGGCAAGATGTTTGTGTGTGTGTGTGTGTGTGTGTGTGTGTGTGTGTGTGTGTGTGTGTGTGTGTGTGTGTGTGTGTTTATCTGCCTGTATGTCTGTATTTTTTCAGCCCTTTTATTTTAGTTTTTGCTTTGGGTTTGGCTCTCAGTAGGTATAATTGTAGTTCTTAGTCTCAGCTAGGATACCATTTACTCAGAGGACTTATTTAGCCTTCAAAATTCAGTTTACGACGAAAAAAACTTATTTGATATCGATAGCAGGAAATCAAAATTTGACTTACATCCATTCATTTATCTTTCAGTCTACGGTTTCGCTTTAACTGGAAATTGCTTTTTAGTCTTTCGTGCCAACGTCCAAAGAGTCTGAGCTCCAGGACCATGGATTAGTTTTAAAGCTTTCATTACAGCCGAACAACGCTAGTATAGTTGTAATTTCTCACTGTCACTGTTTTTATGTAAAATGCAGGAAGAAAAAGGTCTTTTTCTTGCTTCATAGTAATTTTGATTCCTTGTTGCCACTGTAATAACTTATTATTAATGGTTATAATATTAATGTTTCACCTGACTCCAATGGTACTCTAACCAACATTATCAGAACCCTCCCTCTGAACTCCAAGTTCTTCATTTAAAGTGTCTTGCCTAGTTCATTTGTGGAGCTTTATTTACTTTATAACATTACTACTTGTATAGTTGTTCAAAATCAATATGATTTGTAGTTAAGACTATTGTAACATGAAAAAGAACACATGTCAATAATAACAGCAGATAAGAATTAAGACAATATATATATATATATATATATATATATATATATGTGTGTGTGTGTGTGTGTGTGTGTGTGTGTGTGTAAGATAACGACATATATTTTTATATATCAAGAGCAATGCCTTGATCGCAAGGTCATCTCCAGTAAATTTGACCTTTAGCTCATATATTTCACGATTCCTTTCAGAACTTTTATTGTAGTGTGGGATTATTTTCCTTCATGTGCCGTGTCCCTTCAGGACGTAGGCAATCATTGACTTCCACTTGGCTCTGTCAAGTAAAGGGGACAAATTTCCACAGAATTTATCCCTCGCCCGGAATGGAAGGACAGGTGTGACAGGTGTTACCTGCGACTGTTTGCAACAAACAGAAAATAACTCTTGGAACATGGAATGTTAGAACCTTGAACAGCTGTGGTCAGCTAGAAAATGTGAGGCAGGAGGATGTCGAGGTCGAGTATCAATATTCTCGGCCTATATGAAACAAGACGGCCAAACAACGCAGACTTTCTCAGTGACGAGGGCAGAATTATATTACGTAGGAGGTAAATATAATGAAAAAGGAGTCGGCGTTATACTAGATAACTAATTTAATCCGATGAAGTCCCGAAAAATGAAACGCAGTAAAAGCTTACTTTTTCCACTTTGTCATATATTTTCCTAATATGTATATTGACAAAGTGTAAAACGTTTGTTTGTGACGTTTGCTTATCGGACTAAATTAGTTATGTTGGTATGAAACGATATATATATATATATATATATAAATTAAAAAAGGATTAATTCAATGATGTTGAATGACCATTTCAACATCATTGAATTAATCCTTTTTTAATTTATATTTGCTCTGTAATATTTTATTACATGGAGCTCTCTTCCTGTATCATTTTTTTTATATTAAAATAAATTTTTAATATTAATTAGGATCGGGTTTTTGGAATTTACGTTCCTGCTTTTTTCACTTGGATTAAAGTATCTGAATTAAATATATATATAGCTCAGAGGTAAAATCGCCGACTGATGTCAATTCGGTCGGGTTCCAATCCTGGCTAAAGCAATCGAATGTCTAACTGTACTCATGAGCTGTGATGCAGCGAAACAGATTTGTCTGCGAATGGCTATTTAAGCTCTCACACCTACTCTGGAGGAATGGTAGAATTTGAAAAAACAGTAGCTACTCTAGCATCGTTCATTCAGTAATGAATTAGAACACTCTCAGCTACTGGTGTATGTTTACATGCTTTATCACAAGCTAAAAGTCTACCATCTTCTACCGAGCACCTATAGCTTAGAGGTAGAATTGCCGACTGATGTAAGTTAGGTCGGTTTTCCATCCTGGCTGAAAGCAATCAGATGTCTAACCGTACTGATATGCTGTGATACAGCGAAACAGATCTTTCTGTGGATGAATATATATATATATATATATATATATAATACAAATAAACTAGAATCAGTAAGTTTACACTAATCAAAATAAACATAAATATTCGAAAAAATGCCAACAAACAGAACGTAAATCCGTCAAAATCCGACGAGAAATATGTCGTCGGATATTGGGGATGAACAAAAAGAAACCAGCGGAACAAGAACAAACAGTCAAGCATCCGCAGGAAAGAAAAAAAAACCCAAGACGGAACCTAAACACTAGAAAAAGAGCTCGATACGAAAGTACGAAAGTACGGAAGTAGAGCAAGAACACGAAAAATCTATAAGTGAGCCACAATCTACCGCGGTTTCACCCTACGGATCGGTAGGTTGTGGCTCACTTATAGATTTTTCGTATATATATATATATAATTTCACCCTAAGAAATGTAGAACTGCCACCGATGTGCAGGGGGTTACAGTGAGAGAAAAAAAGCTACAGAGGATGTCGAAGAAATTATAAGAGAAGCATGGAAATCAAGGAGATAGAAAATGGCAATTGACGTTTCATTTAAACCTTTGGAGATTGTAGCTTTCAGGGAAGGAACTAAACAGAAGTGAGTTTCACAGACGGAAAGTGCGAGAAAAGAAGGTATTAGAGTAGACAAACAGTTACATTTGACGAATTCAAGGTAAAAGGGCGAGATTTTGAAGCAAATTTAGTAGCACGCGTAAATTGATGTCGTAGGTCAACCAGAGAAAGAAGCTATTCAGAGCAGTTGTCGTTAAAATATTTGTAGAAAAGGCAGAGCGAAGCCACATCGCATCGATCGAATAGCAAGTGACTGAAGTCACTGTCAGGACAGATTTCATTGCAGAAACCTTGAATTTTGTCGAGAACCTCAAGATGACTAGCAAGTACAGCAAATCAGATATCGCGGCAGTATTCAATGCACAGAAAAATGGTAGATTTATAAATGAGCAAGATGGATTATGACAAATATTTTATGGCCCGACAGAGTGACCCAACCTATAGACTCAATGTAGTCGTTCCACTTCAGATATATATATATATTGTCATTCGCAGACATAAATATATATATATATATATATATATATATATATATATATATAAAACATAGCACACTTGGTATACGATCCGGGTAAATTCTGATAGAAACGAACTCAAGAGAACTCAATGTTAAATTCATTTATTTAATTTAACAGAGTAATATAATCTATAAAAGATTTTAGATTATTACAATGGGTAATACATATTTCACCGTGTCTTGATGCTATTACCGCGGCTCGTCAAACCCAAATTTGCGTCTGAGCTGCGATAATAACATCAGGACGCGGTGAAATATAGATTACACATGGTAATAATCTAAATTTATATATATATATATATATATATATATATATATAGATATAGATATTCAGTAATGTATTAAGTTCTCTCGGTGGCTGGCGTGTGTATACACCGCATATATATAACGCGCTAAAATTTCCTCCGATAGTTTAGGGAGTAGGCACTCCGGCTGACACCAATTCGGTCGAGTTTTGATCCCGGCTGGAAGCAAGTGGATGTCTAGCCACACTGATAAATTGTGATACAGCAGAATAGGCTAGCATGCGGATGACTAATAACTAATATATTCGAAAATGGTGTATAATTGTTTTTCGTATAACGTGTCCTAAAAGACGAAACACATCCCACGAAAACCCTTTCACTGTCATCGATTTCCCTTTTAAACTGAAAAATATAAAATAAATTTACGGAGCAAAAATGTCATGCCACTATCAATCATACAGATAAATTAATTTGATTAAAAACAGTAAAAGAAATACATGGGAAATATTTCATTATCCGACATAAAGAAATTCTGCAATTTTAAGTAGTCCATCCGATCAAACTTTATGTATATATGCGTAGTATGTTATTTTTAATGTAAGAATACAAAAATTCCTTAGTTAAAAATGAC
Organism: Ascarosepion bandense; assembly: GCA_037127315.1. Classification (NCBI taxonomy): domain Eukaryota; kingdom Metazoa; phylum Mollusca; class Cephalopoda; order Sepiida; family Sepiidae; genus Ascarosepion; species Ascarosepion bandense. The sequence continues at coordinate 3,660,487 of JBBBDQ010000299.1, read as the reverse complement.
CTGCTACAAAATCTCATAAAAATGTATAAATATCAAACCAGTCAGTATGAAAACTTTTATCGTGATTATATTATCTTTCTTCGAAATTAATTAAAATGAATGAATAACGTGAAAAAATAAATACAGAATTACTTGTACTGTATATACAATATGCAAACCGGAGTTGAAGACGTAGGGAGATGGTTAAGGTTTATTTGATCTGGCCTTGTGTCAGACATAACAGAACTCCTTACAGCCTACAAGGTTTATGCAGAATTATCATCATCATTATCAGAAGGTTTTCATTAGAACGTTGATTTTTGGCAGGTTTGAATGTGTGGAATTGTGTAGAATAGTGTAAGAATAAAAATATACATCCTGTATGTTAAAATAGAAATTTATTAAAAGAAAAGAATTATAGTGGGTTATTCGTTCGAGCGAAGTGTAGTTATGTGTTGAAACAGATTAAGTGAATCTGGCCTTGTTAGAAGATAGCCCACTATAAGAGGGGTATAAAACAAGAAAATCAAAATGTGTATAGAAACAACATATATAGCCCAGGGGTAGAGTCGCCGACCGACGCCATTTCGGTCGGGTTTCAATCCTGGGTAAATAAAGCAATCGGAATCTAACCGTACTGATGAGTTGTGATACGGCAAAACGGATCTGTCTGCGGATGACTATATATATATATATATATTTATTATATACTTTTTTTATTTTATTTTCTTACTGTTCTTTTTTCTTTTTTCTTTCTTCCCTTTTTTGTATATATATTTTTTACTGTTCTTATTTTTTCACATACTTCCTATTAACTTTAAACAGAATGATCAGCTACTCAGAGAAACCCAAACGTAAAACAACGAATTTGTTCGGCTCTTCAGGCGAACAAATTCGTCAATTTTAGACTCGAAACACGTGTAGCGCAAACCATGACAAATTAATACTCCCTAACTTGTATGAATACCAAACAATAAATATATATTTTAAAGAAAACGTTCACGGCTTCTCACACTTTTTATTTTATTATATATATATATATATATATATATACTAACAAAATAGCAAGATCGCCAAGACCGACCGCGGTTTCGCACAACGGCTCGTCAACGGCTCTTTGCCCAAAGCTTTATAGCCGAGGGCAATAACGGATTTAGATTCTGCTGGTCATTCATAGTCTTAGAAAGTCCCTTCTATAAAATTTTGAGATTAGAATACACGCAGAGTCGGTTTAATAATTATTATTATTATTATTATTATTATTATATATATATATATATATATCAATTAATGTTATTTTACAAATAAAAGTAATGTCTTTTGGTTGGTACAAAGGTCGTTAACATGTTCATAGCAGTAAATGCCAAAAAGGGTTTGTGCGAATGTATGTGTGAGCGTTTGTCTCTTGGGAATGTCTTTGATGTCTCCGGTCTGTCCATTAGCTCAGGGAACAGTGAAGAAGAAGGCAAGAAAGAAAGGAGAAACGAGCATGATATGATCGCTTGCGTGGTCAAGGGTTGTGCTAATTATGCTCGAATTTTCTCAACTGGCGATGCTTTCTGTGTCGGCTTTTTATTTCGTCTTTGGCTGTGCGTGGTGGTCCAGTAGATATCGGCTCGGAACAAGAAATCGGAGAGCCGAGTTCGAATTCCAGTTGAATTCATTGCATTAACTTACGCGCAAATACCCTTGGGAATGGTATTAACCCGTCTCTTCCTTCCAGTTATGGGTTAAATAACAGGACAGATTGGGTTCTATCGCCTTGGCTGGCAACCAGTCTACCGCAGAAAGCAATGGCAACCTACTGCGGGATAATCTTCTGCCCAAGACATGATGGCCCAAGCGTGTTTCACGTATGGCACTTAACTAACTTTGGGGGTCCATACAAATCATTTGGGAATTCACACCCGGATTTAATTCTGGGCTTCCCATTGGACGATAAACAAAATTAACGTCGGCTCACGAAAAGAAGTTTGATATTTATTTATTTTTTGGTTTTCTGCCGGAACATTCGCAAAACCAGTTTTGGTCATTTGCTTTCTGGACCTCTGAGGGCAAACATCCGGTCCCCGGTATCACCACAGAATAACATACAGTTATTCGCTCAGCTAATTGTAGAAGTTTTATAGGTGATAAACTACTACCAGTTGAGAAAATTGTTAAATTTTGATAAGTATTAACAAATCATCTAAACTTATTTATACATGCAGATTTGATAAGTATTAACAAATCATCTAAACTTATTTATAAATGATACTTTGTCTGTGTGTGTGTGTGTGTCCGGTACCTATAGACTCCGAAACGGCTGAACCGATTTTCTTGAAAATTTACACAGTTGTACTGTAAGCGTCTGTGAGTGTTCTTAGCTAGGTTTTGTGTCGAGGTACCCCCTATAAATATCGAAAATCCATAATCGAAAAAATCGGGTTATAGAAGGAGTGGTCCGATTTTAATCACATTTGATGCACTCATAGACAAAGACATAAGAAATGATATTCAGAAGTATCAAGGTTGCAGTTCTTACAATAGTGCAGAAAATCGATAATATATATATATATATATATATATATATATATATATATAAGGCAAGATGTTTGTGTGTGTATGTTTGTCTGTCTGTATGTCCTTTATACAAATCCACAATTTTTATCTGATTCTCACCAAACTTCACACAAATATTCTTTAAGTTGAGTCTGAGCTCCAGGATCATAGATTAATTTTAAAGTTTTCATTACACCCGAGCAACGCCGGGCTATACTGTTAGTGTACAAATAAAATAACAGTGTAAATATCAAATGTGTAATTCGATATAGTTATTTACAGTTATTCGCTCAGCTAATTGTAGAATTTTTATAGTTGAGAAGGTACTATCAGTTGAGAAAATCTTTAAATAGTAATAAACAATCGTATTCATTTCATGCAAATTTGGTATTAACAAATAATACACAAATAAAACAACAGTGTAAATATCAAATGTGTAATTCGCTAACCTCATTAACATTAAAAATTCTATCCTTAACTCAAGATTGACCACTGAACTCAATCTAATCAATAATCTAGCAGATAGCTAGCTGGATAGATTTTTCTCTGTAGTTATTTCTCCTTGTCTTATTAATAATTACATGACGTGAAAATAAAATAAAAATAAAACAATAAATGAACAAAAATAAAACTCTCAAGTCACGACAGAAATAGTTTAATATTGAAATCTGATATTTATAAACCGTTTGCACTGAAATTAAGTCAAAAACATGTGCTTTTGACATTTTTGTAATTGGAAAATAATAAGATGGAGAAAAAATAAAGAAGACACTCAAATTCAATCGATTAAATTTCATTATTTCCGTCGAATTGTATTTCTCTCTTCTATTCATACACTCCCACTCTCATGAATATGCAAACAGACTATTACAATTTTTCCTTTCTTTATTTTCTTCCCTTGTTCACGTTTATCCTGACAATATTTGTGAGTTAACATCCAGTAAATTTCTTCACGAACGATTCTCTTTTCAAATATGAAGCGAAGAGATATATTTTTGCAGACTTTCTACAAAATTCTCTAGTAAGTATAGTCCAGTGATATATATATATATATTTTTAATCGTATCACCCCGAGCAAGACGGTAATGTCACTGATGTGCAGGGGGTTACGTAATAGCCGGAAACCACATCCTAAACAGGGAACAAGGGATGAGCCTCTTCACCTGTTCAATAGACGTGGGTGGAGTGTGAATCAGGCGATAGATAGATCTATCTACTCCAATTGAAAAAAAAAAAGAAACCAAAGTGAGAAGATTGGAAAAGAAAAAGCCGGAAACCACATCCTAAACAGGGAACAAGGGATGAGCCTCTTAACCTGTTCAATAGACGTGGGTGGAGTGTGAATCAGGCGATAGATAGATCTATCTACTCCAATTGAAAAAAAAAAAAGAAACCAAAGTGAGAAGATTGGAAAAGAAAAAGCCGGAAACTACATCTTAAACAGGGAACAAGGGATGAGCCTCTTAACCTGTTCAATAGACGTGGGTGGAGTGTGAACCAGGCGATAGATAGATCTATCTACTCCAATTGAAAAAAAAAGAAACCAAAGTGAGAAGATTGGAAAAGAAAAAGCCGGAAACCACATCCTAAACAGGGAACAAGGGATGAGCCTCTTAACCTGTTCAATAGACGTGGGTGGAGTGTGAATCAGGCGATAGATAGATCTATCTACTCCAATTGAAAAAAAAAAAGAAACCAAAGTGAGAAGATTGGAAAAGAAAAAGCCGGAAACCACATCCTAAACAGGGAACAAGGGATGAGCCTCTTAACCTGTTCAATAGACGTGGGTGGAGTGTGAACCAGGCGATAGATTTTTCTACTCCAATTATTTTATTATAATCATTTCACTCGAAGCAGTTTTACTGCTATTGGCGTGAAGAGGGTTAAATAAGCGGAAAGTGATGAGAAAGAGGAACAAGTTATAGGGGGTGTCATAGGATAGATAAGAGAAGGAGGAGAATACTGGTATGATGAGGGTAGAGTTAACGGAGAAAAGAACACAAGGGGAAGGATGCGAGTCAGAGAGATAGGAGATGGCAGTTGACCTTACATTTAAACTCTTGGAGATTGTAGCTGTCAGGGAAGCAAATATACGAAAGGGAATTCCATAGGCGGGAAGTGCGAGAAAAGAAGCTGGTAGAGTAGAAGTTGCAGTTACATTTGATTGGTTTCACTGTAAAAGGGTGGGACCTATTTGCTAGTCTAGTAACTCGAGTAAATTCATGTAGAGGAGGCACCAATGTATTAAGCTCGTCGGGGAAGAAACCGTGGAAATATTTGTAAAAGAGACAGAGGGAAGCCACGTCACGCCGGTAAGAGAGTGACTGCAGCCGGTCTGCCAAGTCGAAATCGATCACATTGCAGATTCTCTGTTGGATTTGTCATAAATCCCGAGGTGAATAGCAGGGGCACCCGACAAGATTTGACAGCACTATTCAATACACTGGCGGATGGTAGATTTATATATGTGCAGGATAGATTCAGACCGGAAAAACTTCCCTACACAGGGAACCGATCTTCCTACCAGTAGATTTAGCTATGGATTCGATGTAGTAATTCCACTTGAGGTTTACTGAAAGAGTTAGGCCGAGGAGGCGCAGTGTTTTACTTTCAGGGAGATTAGCCTGATCCATGCTAATGGGGATAGAAGCGATTGTCTGTGATGGTTAACATATAGCAGCTTCGTTTTGGAAGCATTCAAATAAACTAGCCATTTTTTACCCCAGTCGACCACAGATTGGAGGTCCTTTTCAAGCTCAGCAGCGAGGTTCGCTTTGTCAGCCTCAGCGGATTTTGATTGAGGCGGGAGTAAATGGTGGTGTCGTCAGCAAAGATGCCTACTTGAACTACAGTTAAAAAAAAAACTGTTCTTAAAAGCTCGTGATTGATTAGAGGGGATCATAAAAATGTTCTCGGTGCATTTCTCCAAATTTAACCTCATGACCATCAAACTTTCTTTGAAATTTTTTAGGGTTGGGCAGAGAAGCTTTCAGTACCTCTTCTTTGTACTTACATTAAAGTATTATTGCCATTGCTTACAAAATACACAGCGACCCCCAAAACGGGAACTTTTTAACAATCCAATAAAACCAAAAGTGATCGAAAAAATATTTTATTCAAAGTAATTGAAACCTTAAAATATGCCATTTAAGAAACAATGGTAGAATCTTTTTTATAAATGACGTCCTGTAGATGGCGTCCTCCTGTACGAATGCATTCTTGAAATCTGCTGTTGAGATTCCTCATTGACCGCTGCAACATCTCAGCTGGAGTATTGTGAATTTAATCTTGAATTTTCTGTTTTAACTCATCTAGAGTTCTTGGTCGACCCGTGTACACTTTATTCTTGAGATAGCCCCACAAGAAAAATTGCAAACGGACAAATCTGGCGATCTAGAGGGCCATGGAACATTACCGAATCTTGAGATCACGCGGTTACGGAACAATTCTCGCACAGCCTCCAATGATTGCCGTGCAGTTTGTGATGTCGCTCAATCCTGTTAAAACAAGGTTTTTGAACGTGTGAAAAATTGTTCAATTCAGGTGTCTCTACAAAACGATTCGAAGTGACAGTGACTGAGATCCTCTGTTCATTTAAAAAAAAATAAGGTTCAATGATTCCATGTAAGGAAACAGCACACCATACTGTCACCTTACTAACGTGTAAAGGACGTTCATGAACTTAAGATTTGCGTTTGTCCAGTAACGGTAGTTCTGCTTATTCACGTAACCTGTGAGATGAAAATAGGCCTCATCTGACATCCATAACTTGCTTAGAAATTCATTTTGATCCATGGTTACTGAAATGGCAATGTGTTTAATTCGTGAGGTCACTGTTTCGCAGTGCTGCCACTTGCTCATGGCTGCCAATACAGACTTAAAAAATCCCGTTTTTTTGAGTCACTCTGTAGAAAGAATCTACTTTATTGCTACAGCAGTGATGAAAATCTTCCTGGTGGATTTCTCTGTCATTAGTTTCGACTTATTGGAAAAAATAACTCATGTCAAAAACTGTAACATCTAACGCATACACACTGGACCAAACATCTGCCATAAACTTTAGTTTTAAATTTCATCTGATTATATTGAAAATAAGCTTCTCGATTTTTATTATGTCCAAAGATTTATACTAAAAAAAAGAATTAAAATACTAATAAACTGAGTATCCGCCATTGTAACTCCTGATTGATTTTACGAGATGTGCGATTTGTAAAAAACTATTTCTATAACAAATAGTGTGACAGATAAAGTCATTTAATGTTTTATAATTACTGAGCAAAATTAACAGTATTACGGAAGCATGTGATTGGAATATGAACACGTTATGATAACAATTCATTTGAAAAGAGACAACAGATTTTTTAAAATCGTTTATAGTCGAACGGTCTAAGAAACGTTAGATCAATTGACAGTTTTCCCGAGGGGATGCAAGTTCGACTCCTGTCGGAGAACGTAAATTTTCATAATAAGATTTCTCGATTATTCAGGCCAATAGATATAAATAAATATACTATTTAATTATATATATATATATATATATATATATATATATATATATATATATATAAACAGAATATCTACTCAAATACGAGTATCCATAAAAATAATGTTTTAACAAATAATTTAAAAATATGTCGGGGTTAATCTATATTGTCAAATTTGGTAAATAATGTATATATTAGTCATCTAGACACAAGCTTGTTTTGCAGCTCATTAGTGTGGCTAGACATCCACTTGCTTCCAGCTGGGATCGAAAATCGACCGATTCGGTGTCAGTCGGAGTCCCTACACGCTAAGCTATCGGCGCAGGGAATGAGAGAGAAGAGGAAATTTTAGCGTGTTATATATATGCGGTGTATACACACGCCAGCCGCCGGGAAAACTCAATTCATCCCTGAGGAGTAATGCAAATCGCAGAAGTGGTAACTGTTTTTAAATATATCACAGCTCATCATATATATATACTAGCTGCATAGTCCGGCGTTACTCGGCTTTTTAGTGGTTATGTTGAAATAGTGTGGTCAAGTGCTCATTCAAAAAGCTCCAGTATGAGGTTGCCGTGAATCGTAAGTTAAAAAATGCGAAGTAAGTACTGGTTTTTGTTGTATTTGTAAAACGGGATTCATTTATTTTACCAATAAACGAGAATGATGAATGTACAATTGGAAGAATGGGGCCGGCTGTTACGAGAGCCTGTAATGTGGTGCGATGTCATAGTGACGCAGAAGAAGTGGACGTATCGTTCCTGCAACGTCGGAGGGGGGTTGGCACCTTGTAGAAAACTTGAAATTATGGCATATAATAGGTAGAAGTCATAAAAAGACCCACTTTTGGTTGGAATACAACTAAGAGTTTCGAAGAAATAAACGATTGCAAAAGGCAATATTTTCTATTAAGTTTTGCCGCACCCTATGTGTCAATTAAAATTTTTGTTCGCATATCAAGGAATCAGACTTTGATACACCAGTGACTCGATTTTGGATGAATTCCAAGGAAGCGTCTTGGAGAAATGCATAAAAGAGCGCAAAAGACCATTCGAAATTATGTTTTTCGTTAATTTTTGACGAACCCTTTACATTGATTCGAAAAATTATTGTGTACATCAAAGGTTTGTACCTTGATCTACAAGTTATTTTGGTCGAATTTGCATAAGGCTTCTCGGAGGAGAAAAGTTCGTAAATTCTAAGCTTTTCGATGATTTGTGCCGTACACTGTGAATCTACTTAAAAAGAAATTGCGTACATCAAAGGTTCATATTATGATTGACAAGTGTCCCAATTTTGCTTTAAATCGAAGCAAGGGTTGTGCGGGGAGTAGGGGGGTTGGTTAGAATAGAGACACACAAACATACAGACAGACAGACATAGCCATTTTTATAAATATAGATGAAACTTTATTTTCTACTAGCAGTATCACCCGGCGTTGCTCGGGTGTAATGAAAGCTTTAAAACTAATCCATGGTCCTGGGGCTCAGACTCATTGGACCTTAGCATGAAAGACTAAAAAGCAATAGTTCTGTCCAGTCAAAGCGAATCCATAGACTGAAAGAGAAATGAATGGATGTAAGTCAAATTTTGATTTCCTGCTATCGATATCAAAGAAGTGTTTTTCGTTGTAAACTGAATTTTGAAGGCTAAATAAGTCCTCTGAGTAAATGGTATCTTGGCTGAGACTAAGAACTACAATTATACCTATTTAGAGCCAAAACCGAAGCAAAAATTAAAATAAAAGGGCTGAAAAAAATACAGATATACAGGCATATAAACAGACACATACACAAATATCTTGCCTTTTATATATATATTATCGATTTTCTGCACTATTGTAAGAACTGCAACCTTGAAACTTCTGAATATCCTTTCTTGTGTCCTTGTTTATGAGTGTATCAAATTTGATTAAAATCGGACCACACCTTCTATAACCCGATTTTTTCGATTATCGATTTTCGATATTTATCGGGGGTACCTCGAAACAGAACCTAGCTAAGAACACTCGCAGATTGCTGCCATATCTGGTCGGGTGCCCCTGCTGCTCTCCTTGGGCTTCTTGACAAAATACAAAGGAGGATCTGTAACGTGGTTGATACTAACTTGGCAGACCGGCTGCAGCCGCTCTCACACCGGCGTGATGTAGCTTCCCTGTGCCTCTTCTACAAGTACTTTCATGGCTTCTGCTCCGATGAGCTTAGATCACTGGTGCCGCCCAAGCACGAATTTACACGAGATACTAGATTAGCAACTAGGTCCCACCCTTTTACAGTTAAACAAATAAGATGTAACCGTAAATTCTACTCCAACAGCTTCTTTTCTCGCGCTTCCCGCCTGTGGAACTCCCTTCCACAAGTCTGCTTTCCCGACAGTTACAATCTCCAGGTGTTTAAATGTAGGGTCAATAGACACCTCCTATCACACTAACTCCCAACTATTCTCACAACACTCTCATCTACCCAACCCTCATTCTCGGTATCCTCTCCCGCCTATCACCCACCCTCTGTTATGTCCTATATTTAACCAGCCTTTCTCCTCTCTACGTAGCCCCCTGCACAGTAGTGGCAGTGACATGCCTTGCTCGGGGTGAAACGCTTATAAAAAAAAAGATGCTTATAGTACAACTGTGTAAATTTTCAAGAAAATCGGTTCAGCCGTTTCGGAGTCTATGGGTAACGAACACACACACACACACACACACACACACACACACACACACACACACAACGTTCCATCTATAAATAAGTTTAGATTTATTCTCATTACACTTTCTTTTCTATTTATTTCTTATTACTTCTTTTTTTCGATTTTTTTTATTACGAATTCTTTTCTATTTATTCATATTGCACTTTTTATATATATATATATTTTTTTAGTATCCTTTCTTTCCAATTTATTCTCATTAACATATTTTTTTTTTAATCATTTCGCCCCGAGCAAGGCGGAAACGCCACTGATGTGCAGGGGGCTACATAAATGTAAAAAGATTAATTAGAAAAGAGTGAGGAGTACGAACTAGTTAGAAAGGAACAATAGAAAGCAGGTGCGATGACAGATACATAGGTGGAGAGAAAGGGAAGGTAATACAGGGGTGGGGAGAGAGCTAGAGTCCAGTGGTTGGTAGATGAGTATTGACTTTGCATTTAAATTTCTGGAGGTTGTAACCGTCAGGAAAGCAAGAATACGGGAGCGAGTTCCACAAGCGGGAAGTGCGAGAGAAGAAGCTGCAGGAGTAGAATTGTCGTCTGCATTTGGCTAACCGGACTGTGAATGGGTGGGACCCAGTTGCCAGTCTGGTTGCACGAGTAAACACCTGTTGAGGAGGCATCAGTAACTTAAGTTCGTTTGAGCAGAATCCATGAAAGTATTTACAGAACAGACAAAGCGAGGCCACATTTCGACGATGGGGAAGTGGCTGCAGTCGAGCGCCAGATCAGTACCTATCACATTACAGACTCTCCTTTGGAGCCTGTCAAGAACATTGAGGAGAACGGCAGGGGCACCTGACCATAAATGGCAGCAGTACTCCATGCACGAACGGATGGTTGACTTGTATATAATCACTCAATTAATTCCGGGCCTCGCTAATAATAATAATAATAATAATAATAATAATAAACAACTTTTAGGCAAAATTCGACGTTATTCATCAACATAGTTTCCTTCTAGGGTGATAAACTAATTCTAACGCTTCTCTAACAATTTTATACCTTTTCTTTTGTAGAACGATTTTTTTTTTTTAGCCTCAAAACACGTCTCAATGTACGATATCACTCCTCCATTGGAACCAAATCTGTTTCCCTGGAGCATTATTTTAAGTTCTACAAACAGCCAGTAGTCGCTGGCCGGGGTGGGTGGCGTATCTGGAGAATAGAGTGGATGCGGATACAATTCGAAGTGCAAATCATGTAGTTTTGCCATCGTTGCGATCGACTGGTGACACGATGCGTTGTCTTGGTGAAAGGGCAATTTTGTTATTCATTTGTGGCGTCTTTTGGCGATTTCTTCCTTCATACGCACCAATAATGCTATATAATATTCGCTATTGATGGTTCTTCTTTTCTCAAGGTAATCGATGAACAAAATAACTTATGAATAAAAAATATAGAGGTCCAAACCTTGCCTGCTGACGTTGATTGGTTTGGACAGCTTTCACCTGCTGCTGTCCACTCAGCTGCCTACCGATTTGACTCCGGTGTGAAATAATTGATCCATGTGTCATCCACTGTCACATATTTATGCTAAAACTCTTAATTGTTGCGTTGAAACAGTTGCCAACAATGCTCTGAATCGTCGACGGGTTGTTGTTTTTGATCGACTGTGAACAAAAGCTGCAACCACTTTGAACTTAGCTTTCTCATTGACAAATGTCATGCAAAAAGGTAAATTCTTCATTAGCGTTCACCGTTTTTGTGTCTGTACAATCGCATTTAAAGTCAGCATACTACCGCTTAACCGTTGTTTCCGACAGAGCAGAGTCCGAATAACACTTTTCAAGGTATTGTTTTGCTTGAACAGCATTTTTCTTAGCAGAAAGCCATGCTTTATCAACACACGTAATTCTGATTTTTTCATTTCGAAAATTTGCAACAGTAGCTTCAATTAAATAACTGTAATTTGTAAATTAATAATCCGATTGGATCCAAATGTTGTCAAATGTCATTTGAAGGTTAATACTTCATAAGAATTAAGTGTTTTTTTTTATTAGTGGCGCCATCTATATGTCAGGCTCAGGACTAATTGAGTGATGTGTTAGATTTTCTTTTGTACTAATTCTTATCACACTTTCTTTTTTTTTTTTTTAATCGTTTCACCCCAAGCAAGGCATTCCACTGCCACTATTGCGCTTGGGGCTACATAGGGGAAGGTAAATAGGAAGAGTGGTTAGATATAGGAAATGTCAGAAGTGGGGTGATAGGTAGTTGGGAGGATGGGAAGAGTGTTTGAAAGAATGGAGGCGAATTATTGTGTTAGGAGGTGTCTATTGACCTTACATTTAAACTCCTGGAGATTGTAGCCGTCGGGGAAGCAGTCATGTGGAAGTACGAGAAAAGAAACTGTTGGAGTAGAAGTTGCGGTTGCATTTTATCGGTTTCACTGTAAAAGGGTGGGATCTAGTTGCTAATCTAGTATCTCGTGCAAATTCGAACCTAAGGGGCACAAGTGATCTAATTTCATCAGAGCAGAAGCCATGGACGTATTTATAGAAGAGACACAGGGAAGCCACGTCGCGCCGGTGAGAGAGAGAGAGACTGCGGGCGGTCTGCCAAGTCAGTATCGATCACATTACAGACCTTCCGCTGTACCTTGTCGAGTAGCCCAAGGAGAATAGCAGGGGCACCCGACCAGATATGGCAACAGTATTCAATGCACGGGCGGATGGTAGATTTATAAATTTGCAGGATAGATTCAGACGGAAAAAACCTCCGGGCCCTGCACAGAGAATCTTTTCTATTTATTTTTTTTATTGCACTTTCCTTTCTATTAAATTTTATTTTCTAATTATTTCTTCTGACACAGTTTTTCCTTATTAATTTCGTATTACACTTTCTTTTCCATTTTTCTCATTACAATTTATTTCTATTTATTTCTTATTAAACTTTATTTTCTATTTTGTCTTATTATTCTTTATTTTCTATTTATTTCTTCCTGAACGATTTTTTTTCAATTTATTCTTAATAAACTTTTTTTTTCTCTTTATACTTTTTTCTCATTTTTTTTATGTACTTTTATTATAATTATTTTCTATTCTTATGACACATTCTTTTCTATTTATTCTGATTGTAGTCTTTTTAAATTCATTTCTTATGTATAGCCCGGCGTTGCTCGAGGATTTTTAGTGGTTATGTTGAAATGGCAAAGGTCAAATGCTTATTCAAAACGCTCCAGTATGAAGATGCCGTGTCGCATAAGTTAAAAAAGCGAAGTAAATAATGGTTTTTGTTGTATTTCTAAAACGCGATTAATGCTTGATCAATATTTGCCAATAAACGGGGATTAGTCTCTACTGGCAGCAAACTGCCTGCATACGGACAGGTAACGAATTTAGCTTTTATACAAAGACAGAAAGAGACCTAAGACAGGGATGTGTATTTTCACCGGATTTATTTAACTTGTACAGTGAGAATATTTTGAAGACCCTAGATGTTATGCCAGGATTTATCATCGGAGTTCACACTCTGAACAACATAAGATACACAGACGACACAGTGTTGATTGCAGACACGGAAAAGAAACTGCAGGGCCTTCTATAGAAGATAGCTGAAGAGAGTGACATGAAGGGATTACAAATAAACTGCAAAAAAACCGAATGCATCGTCATCAGCAAAAAGAGCAGCCCAAAGTGTCAAATACAGGTGTGGGGTGGTTAAAATCAAGCAGGTACGAAAATTCAAATATCTGGAAAGTGTTCTAACTAAAAACGGAAAGTGCGACACAGAGATTCAAAGGCAAATTGGCATGGCGAAAGACGCGTTCCAGAAGCTGAGTAAAGTATTAAGACACAGGAAACTTTCACTAGAAACAAAGAAGAGAGTACTGGATTGCTATGTGATGTCAGTTCTTCAATATGGCAGCGAATGTTGCACAATATCAACAAAGATGAAGGGAAAACTTGAAGCAGCTGAAATGTGGTTCTACAGAAAGATGCTGCGGATATCGTGGACCGAGCATGTGAGCAATGACGAGGTTTTGAAAAGGATGGAAAAGAAAAGGAAATTACTATTGTGCATCAGGAAGAGACAACTAAAGTTCCTGGGACATGCAATGAAGAAGGAAGGGCTTGGAGAACCTGATACTAACAGGCCAGATAGAGGGAAAAAGAGGCAGAGGAAAGCAGCGGATAACATATTTAAAAGGCCTGAGCAGGTGGATGACAAAACGGGGTCTGAGAGACGTTACAGGAGAAAGCGTGCTAGGAACCACCAGGAATAGGGAGACATGGAAGGCCATGATTGCCTACGTCCTGAAGGGACAAGCTACATAAAAGAAAAGTTCTATGTACAATTGGAAGAATGGGGGGCGGGCGTTACGGGAGTCTGCAATGTGATGCGATGACATTGTGACGCAGAAGAAGTGGATACAGTGTTCCTGCAACGTCGTAGGTGTTGCAATCCTGAAGAAAACCTGAAATTATTATGGCATATTATGAGATAGAATTCACAAAAAAAGACCCGATTTTAGTTGGAATAAAACTAAGCGTTTCAGTGAAATAAACGATCGCCAAAAGTAATATTTTTCCATTAATGGTTTGGCGTACACTCTGTTTCAATTGAAATTTTTGTTCGCATATCAAGGAATCAGAACTTGATATACCAGTGATTCGATTTTGGTTGTGGTTGAGTGAAGCATCTTGGAGAAATGCATAAAAGTGCGCAAAAGACCACCCGAAATTATGTTTGTCACTGATTCTTGACGAACTCTTTACATTGATTGAAAAAAATTTATTATAACATACTAGCAGTATACCTACTTAGAGCCAAACCCGAAGCAAAATCTAAAATAAAAGGGCTGAAAAAATACGACATACAGGCAGATAAACACACACACACACACACACACACACACACACACACACACACACACACACACACACACACACACACACACACATCTTGCCTTATATATATATATATATATATACAAATCCTAGCTAAGAACACTCGCAGGCGCTTATAGTACAACTGTGTAAATTTTCAAGAAAATCGGTTCAGCCGTTTCGGAGTGTATAGTTAACGGACTCTCTCTCTCTCTCTCTCTCTCACACACACACACACACACACACACACACATTTCCATTTATAAATAAGTTTAGATTTGTGTTATAAATTTTAAATAAATATCATTCTCTCTACTTTGAAGTGAGCACCTTTTTAAGAATAAATATTTTGGTGGGATACGGAATTTTATTCCATCTATACCAACCCTAGACTTAAATCTTTTATAATCCTATATTAATTTTAATCCTTTTAGATGATACTTTTATTAAATATAAAGTATATTTACTAATCATAAATTGAAAAACTTATTACATTTAATGAAAAACCAATATTTCAAAAAAAGAATTTTGAATTTTTTTGTATGTGAATAAACGTGCCGACCTTTGTAGATACGAACGTTCATACACGACATTCTTAGAAAATAAAAGTAAATTTAAGATCAAAGTATCTAAAATTCAATAAAACATTAGATTACCGAGAATATTTCTATAAATTTTTAATGTTACTGATTAGTTAAAAAAATATATTAAAAGGAGCTCACGTTATATTCTTCATTTAATTTTTCAGATAAAGCCCCTTTCCAAAAACACTTGATAAACATCCATCTCTTCATCAAGCTGTCAACATATCAATTTCTCAAGTAAACAGCTGCAGTAGTGCTAAAAAAATGTATTTCTGCTATATATTTGTTTCAAGTCAAGTTAATTATACTTTAAATCAGGTAATATTCCTCAATGAAAATTTCAGAAAAGTATATTTTACTTTTAGAAGATTTTTAATAAAGACGATTTCATTGCGATAACAGACGTTAATCAGGTATTTTAGCGAAAACTCTTCAAAAACACTTTCCATCAATTTAGTTTAGAAACACAGCAAAGGATTTTGCCTATTCGAAATATTAAAACTAATCTGTTAGCTTGAAATTAAAACTGAAATAAGTGCTTCAGCAAAGATGTGTTATATTTACAAATTCGTTTCAAACGTATTGCGTTTTCTGTGGTAATACCTATATATATATATATATATATATATATATAACAGTACACTTGGTTTACAATCCAGGTAAATTCCGATAGAAACGAACTCAAGAGAACTCAATGTTAAATTCATTTATTTAATTTAACAGAGTAATATAATTTATAAAAAACTTGAGATTATTACAATAAGTAATACATATTTCACCGCGTCCTGAGGTTAATTATCGCGGCTCGTCAGACCCATATCTTAAAATCTTAAATCCAAATTTGGATCTATTGAGCCTCGATAATAACATCAGGACGCAGTGAAATATGTGTTACCAATTGTAATAATCTAAATTCTTTTATAATATATATATATATATATATATATATATATATATATATATATATAAAAGAATTTAGATAATTACAATTGGTAATACATGTATGTATATATATATTTTTTTTTTATTTTTTTTTAATATATACATATATATATTATTAAAAGAATATATATATATATATATATATATACATGTATATATATATATTATAAAAGAATTTAGATAATTACAATTGGTAATACATGTATGTATATATATATATTTTTTTATAATATATACATATATATATTATAAAAGAATATATATATATATATATATATATATATATATATATATATATTAAAAGAATTTAGATAATTACAATTGGTAATACATGTATGTATATATATATATATATTTTTATAATATATGCATATATATATTATAAAAGAATATATATATATATATATATATATATATATATATATATATATATATGTATATATATGTATAATTATGATTCAATTTGTTTTTATTTAAAATTAATTTAATTTACATTGCGACACGGAAATTTCTGTTTCGAGATCATCAGGTAATGTTGATTCATTGTTGTGAAAATGATTTACATTTGAATGTAGAAAACAATACACTTGTTATTTAAAGAGTAAATATGGAAGGGGAAAGATAGAAAAAATTATGTGTGTGTTAATTTAGCTAATCAGAATAAAGTTCAACTTTTATGTTTGTGGAATGCAGAGTCTCATCTTTCAATCTTAACAGAAAAGTTTCACTCTATTAAACTATTTTTAAACTGTTTTTTTTTTCCGGTGTCATCTATCCATTATTGTTACAAGATTATTGTCTTAGCTTTTTCTGTATCCCTGTATTAAGAACTTTTTTTAAAAATGTAAATGCTGGAGAACTCGGACTTCTAAAACTATTGCTTCTTTTCACCTGGATATGTATATATAGTTAAGTGCCATACGTGATACACGCCAGGGCGATCATGTCTCGAAAGAGACATGACTGACTGGGCAGAAGATTATCCCACAGTAGGTTGCCATACTTTCTGCGGTAGACTGGTTGCCAGTCAAGGCGATAGAACATAAACTGTCCTATTAATAAACCCATAACTGGAGGGAAGAGACGGACTAATACCTTTCCCAAGGCTATTTGCGCGTAAGTGAATGCAACGAATTCAACTGCAATTCGAACTGGGCTCCCCGATTTCTCGTTCCAAGCCGATGTCCACTGCACCACAACGCGCATCCATATATATATATATATATATATATATATATATATATATATATATATATATATATATATATATATATATATATATATATATATATATATATACACGAAAATTTAGTGAATTTTTGGCAATGCTATGATATACATCATTCAGTATAGAAAAAAATAACATAAAAGGAAACACCATATGATTTACTCCACCATACAACAAAAAAGTAAAAAAAACGTAGGAAATATATCCACTCCATTCATTTAGACTGGTTGCCAACCAAGGCTATAGACTCCAATCTGTTCTATTATTTAACCCATAACTAGAGTTATGAGACGGATTAACACCTTTCCCAAGGCTATTTGTGTGTAAGTGAATGCAAGGAATTCAACTGAAATTCGAACCCGGTTCCCCAATTTGTCATTCCGAGTTGATATCCACTGCACCACAACGCACATCCCCCGCATTGATAAGCGTTCATATATATTCGTGCTACCACAGAATACACAGGGCCTGAAGATTGCGTTTTTAAACAGACAAATCGAAAGTTGGTGTTGACCTTACTATCTACTTTTCTATGTAGACACGCTCTTTCTGTGATAACGAGCATATTTAATCATAAATATAGCATAGTTCTTCAATACGGCAGTGCATATCGGACAATATCATTGAAAATGAAGGAAAAACTTGAAGCAGTGGAAATGTGGTTCTACAGAAGGATGCTGCGGATAAGGTGTTGGAAAGAAAAGGAAATTGATAGTGAGCATCAGGAAGCGACAACTGAAGTTCCTGGGACATGCAATGAGTAAGGAGGGCTTGGAGAACCTGATACCGACAGGCCACATAGAAGGAAAAAGAGACAGAGGAAGGCAGGGGATAACATATTTGAAAGGCCTGATCAGGTGGATGACGGAACGGAGGTTGCAAGGTGTAACAGGAGAAAACATACTATGAGCCACCAGGGATAGGGAGACGTGGAAAGCCATGATTGCCTACGTCCTGAAAGGACAGGGCACATAGAAGAAGAAGAAGATATATGGCAATTGCTTATACGAAATCATAATGTGGATATAAAATGGGGGGAGTCAAATCGATATTATAATCAATATATAAACTGATCCCTTATTTTGTGGCCATGCTAGTTTCTATACATTTATATTTTAGATTTATGGGCTTCAGCTAGTGGATGATGGAACGAGGGTTGCATGGTGTAACAGGAGAAGGCGTGCTAAGAGCCACCAGGGATAGGGAGACGTGGAAAGCCATGATTGCCTACGTCCTGAAAGGACAGGGCATATAGAAGAAGAAGAAGAATACAGAAAGTGCGTAAGAAAAAGATAGAGATGGAGTAGAGACAAAAATTATCCAATCTAACCGACTTGCGTGGTAAGAGTCAGTGCAATGGGGAGTGCTGTTTGTGAGATAGATCTCTATGAACCAGGCACATTTTATTCATACCGTGTTTTGTTCAACATCGACAAAATCAATAATCTGGTATCTAAAGTCTAACAAGACAGGCTTCGAACTCAACGTCTGTCGCAACTATTACACAAAGTCCATTTAGAATAATATCGGGCAGCTATAAGTGTGTTCAAGATTGACTTATTTATGTCAATGGAAAATTCTATGCAAAATAATTAGTTATATTTTAATCAGTACAAAAAGCTGAGACCACTTGAAACTGAAATAATGTCACTATATTCATGATTACAAGCACTTGAAAGAATAATCGTAAAAAAAATTGCAACTGATTTATCGCAAACATTTTGTTAAGAAACAATCAGCATTTTTTCGTCAAGAAAAATGTTTTACTAGACATGACATTTTTATTTATACATTTAAAGTCAATAGTTTTACTCGGTTTCATAAAAGTAGTTAAATACGTTGTTACATGTGACGAAAAATTAATGAAAACTCATTTTAAAGGAATATTGTTTGGCAGGCTGTTGTGCATGGAGTTTATTACAAAATGCATTCATAGAAACTATCGCCCGGTTCACACTCCACCCACATCTATTGAACAGGTGAAGAGGCTCATCCGTTGTTTCCTGTTTAGGATGCGGTTTCCGGTTTTCTCTTTTCCAATTTTTTCACTCTTTTCCTTTATTATTCTTTTTTTTCAATTGGAGTAGATAGACTAAACTATCGCCCGGTTCACACTCCACCCACATCTATTGAACAGGTGAAGAGGCTCATCCCTTGTTTCCTGTTTAGGATGTGGTTTCCGGCTTTCTCTTTTCCATTCTTTTTACCCTTACGTAGCCCCCTGCGCATCAGTGGCGTTACCGCCTTGCTCGGGGTGATATGATTAAAAAAAAAAAAAAAAGAAACACATGTAACTACTTGCATTCCTACTGATACTTCAAAAAACTGTTATCATGAAATAAACAACATACATTATACTTTTCCGGAAAATTTCAATCTTTCTCAGTTACGACCATTTGTGGATTACGGTAGATATTCTAATTTGCTGGCTAATAGACATTTATTTGTTGATATGCAAAGCTTCTAGCCACAGTTCACAAAGAACATTCTCATCCACCATTGAATGTCTCACACTTGTGACATTGTACAAAATAAAACCAAGTTTAGTAAAAAGTAACAAAGACTATTTTCTTGTTCAATTTCAATATATATAACTTCTAGCAATAAAGTACATTCTAATCTGTAAGATAAAAAAGATAACATACATATGCATATATACAAATTCTATCTATCTACACACACATACACAGACACGAAAGTCTTGTGTCACTGCTCCTTTGATAGGCTTTATATACAGACCACTGGGGGATTAAGGGCTATAAACATGTATCAGTCAGTTAAGTGCCATAAGTGATACACGCTTTGGGTGATCATGTCTCGAAAGAGACATGACTGACTGGGCAGAAGATTATCTCGCAGTAGGTTGCCATTGCTTTCAGCGGTAGACTGGTTGCCAGACAAGGCTATCGAACCCAATCTGTCCTGTTATTTAACCCATAACTAGAGGAAAGAGATCGATTAATACCTTTCCCAAGGGTATTTGCACGTAAGTGAATGGAATGAATTCAACTGGAATTTGAACTCGGCTCCCCGATTTTTTGTTCCGAGCCGATATGCTACACCACAACGCACATCCATAAACATGTATATATAATTAAATTAAATACTGAATTTAAATTAGACTAGCAGTATATCCCAGCTTTGCTCGGGTGTAATGAAAGCTTTAATACTAATCCATGGTCCTGGAGCTCACACTCTTTGGACGTTAGCACGAAAGACTAAAAAGCAATAGTTGTTTCCAGTTAAAGCGAAACCGTAGACTGAAAGAAAAATGAATGGATGTAAGTCAAATTTTGATTTCCTGCTATCGATATCAAATAAGTTTTTTTCGTCGTAAACTGAATTTTGAAAGCTAAATAAGTCCTCTGAGTAAATGGTATCCTGGCTGAGACTAAGAACTACAATTATACCTACTTAGAGCCAAACCCGAAGCAAAAACTAAAATAAAAGGGCTGAAAAAAATACAGACATACAGGCAGATAAACAGACACACACACATCTTGCCTTTTATATATATATATATATATTATCGATTTTCTGCACTATTGTAATAACTGCAACCTTGAAACTTCTGAATATCGTTTCTTATGTCTTTGTCTATGAGTGTATCAAATTTGATTAAAATCGAACCACTCCTTCTATAACTCGATTTTTTCGATTATCGATTTTCGATATTTATCGGTGGTACCTCGACACAAAACCTAGCTAAGAACACTCGCAGACGCTTATAGTACCACTGTGTAAATTTTCAAGAAAATCGGTTTAGCCGTTTCGGAGTCTATAGGTTACGGACACACACACACACACACACACACACACACACACACACACACACACACACACACAAAGTTCCATTTATAAATAAGTTTAGATATGCTTGTTTAGATATCCTTAAATTGAATGAAATTTTATTGATGCTGGATTATTTCTTTCTATGGTTGAGGTTTTTGACATTAATAGTCGTTTTGAGCAAGTATATGTTAAAATATTTTCATATTATCGATGAGTACAGGATTATTTTTTCTTCATCAAGTTGGTTGATTGTATACGATTAGTGCGTTGTGGTGCGGTGGATATCGACTCGGAACGACAAATCGGGGAGCCGAGTTCGAATTCCAGTTGAATTCCTTGCATTTACTTACGCACAAATATTCTTGGAAAAGTTATTATTCCGTTTCTTCCCTCCAGTTATTGGCTAAATAATAGGACAGGTTAGGTTTTATAGCTTTGGCTGGCAACCAGTCTACTGCAGAAAGCAATGGCAACCTACTGCGGGATAATCTTCTGCCCAGTCAGTCATGTCTCTTTCGAGACAAGATCGCCCTAAGCGTGTATCACGTATGGCACTTAACTGACTGATAAAAGGTGAACTAATTAAATATTAATAATAGACGAAGGCTGCAAAAAATGACAAAAGAACAAAAATTGATTCAGAGAACCCGAAATCAAGGTACCTAAGAGAAAAATAATTTCACTAATTTTTCAGACAAAATGATATAAGCACAGTTAAACAGAAGTCACTTGAAAGAAAACAGAATCCCTATTAATAGTGATCCAGATCAACTTTATTAGAAAATGTTACATTAAGATAGAATATGACAGAATGGTTAATGGCAACTGTGCAGACAAAAGTAAAACCATTAATCATATAAGTGAATTAAAGAAATTGACTGAAGAGTACAAAAAATAGATATTACTAAAAACGGTAACCAGATGAATATTTACACATAGACAGAAACATTTTTACAGTAGAAAATGGAAAATTATACGCGCTTTGAAATCAAGAGGACCAGCCATTCCAAGCCAGATCTAATCATCAGAAAAAGCACATAAAAATCGGTCAAAGTCAAGATTTTGCTCTTCCGTTAAGCTACAAAGTCAAAATAGAGGTAAATACTGGAGAAATAACTAGAACTTGTGGTGCATTGGATATCGGCTCGGAACGAGAAATCGGGGAGCCGAGTTCGAATTCCAGCTGAATTCATTGCATTCACCTACGCGCAAATACCCTTGGGAAAGGTATTAATCCGTCTACTTCTTCTAGTTATGGGTTAAATTACAGGACAGATTGGGTTCTATAGCTTTGCTCGGCAACCAGTCTACCGCAGAAAGCAATGGCAACCTACTGCGGGATAATCTTCTGCCCAGTCAGTCATGTCTCTTTCAAGACATGATCGCCCAAGCGTGTATCACGTATGGCACTTAACTGACTGACTGAATATAATAGCTGGAAACATGATTAAGGCTTCTACTGGACATAAAGTGGGGGATCGATTTCCTATTGTTTTGAAGTAATAAACTGATCCCCCACTAATTAGTGCATAATAATATAGTACATCACTTCCCCCCTCTAGTTATGTGTCAAATAACAGGACAGATTATGTTCTATAGCCTTAGTCGTCAACCAATCTACGGCAGAATGCAATGGCAACCTACTGCGGGATAATCTTCTGCCCAGTCAGTCATGTCTCTTTCGAGACATGATCGCCCAAGCGTGTACCACGTATGGCAGTTAACTGACTGACAAGAGAACTAAAAATTTATAGAATTTGCTATTTTTAGATCGATTGGGACAAAAGGAAGAACTGGAAGTCCGAGTACAAAGTAATTTCACTTTGATGTTAGCATTAATAAAATCGTCCATAATACCGAAAAAAAAAAAAAAAGATTAAGCCAATCTTCAAGCAAATTAAACCTGAACTTATTGCGAAATTCAACTGTTCCGCTGGGTTTATGGTGGAAAGATAAGTAATATGAAAAGTCGAAACAACAAAAAGACAACAAGAGATGGGGCAAACTTTAAACTTATTTATTCAAACTTCCTTGGAATCCGTCTAGTGAAACCGGAAGTACTTACCATCATCAACATAATCATCGGTATTGATATTGCCATAAAACTAACAATATTAATGTGTCGCAGAAAATACGTTTAAAACTATTCCAGTATAATTAATCAATCCTTCAGTTTTCAATATTCGAGCAAGATATCGTCATAAAAAGACTGAAAATCAAGACTTATCAAGAAATGTCTTGCCCGAAAACCTCAATCATTAACTTTTCTGCTCTTCGGTAGGTGGGTATAGGGTTGTAATTTTTGAAAAAAATGTTGTACAGTCGTCATCGTTAGACAACTACGCCATTATATGAGGTGTAGGGGTGCGTCTTCTTTGTACATCGGGAGTCACCAGTGAAGCCGTAGGGAGTTGGTTAATGTTTCTAGGATTCGGCCTTTTGTCAGACTTAACCGAACTCAATACAACTTGCAAGTTTTATGCAGAGTTATAACCATCAGAAGGTTTTTCATAATCAGGTTTTCATCAGAAGGTTGGTTGTCGGCAGATTGGAATATATGGAATTGTGTGGAATAGTGAAGAACAGAGTAAGAATAAAATAGACATTTTGCATTTTAAAATAGAAATTTATTAAAGGAGGAATAACAAGAATTCGTAGAAATTAATGGTCATTGAGAATTTTAAGAGTATCAAGAGTTCGTACAAAATTTTAAGAGTATCAAGAATTCGTACAAAATTTTAAGAGCATCAAGAATTCGTACAAAATGTTCGGAGTAGTAATTTGTTGAAAGAGATATTTATTTTTTTTTTTTTGAATCATTTCACCCCGAGCAAGGCAGAAACGCCACTGATGTGCAGAGGGTTACACAAATGTAGAAAGATTAATTAGAAAAGAGTGAGGAGTAAAAGCTAGTTAGAAAGGAACAATAGAAAGCTGAGAAAGCAGGTGCAATGACAGATACATGGGCGGAGAGAACGTGAAGATTATACAGGGGAGGGGAGAGAGCTAGAGTCCAGTGGTTAGTAGGTGAGTATTAACTTTGCTTTAAAATTTCTGGAGGTCGTAGCCGTCAGGAAAGCAAGAATACGGGAGTGAGTTCCACAGGCGGGAAGTGCGAGAGAGGAAGCTGCAGGAGTAGAATTGTCGTCTGCGTTTGGCTAACCTGACTGTGAATGGGTGGGACCCAGTTGCCAGTCTGGTTGCACGGGTAAACACCTGTTGAGGAGGCATCAGTGACTTAAGCTCATCCGAGAAAAAGCCATGAAAGTATTTGATAAGGAGAAAGAGAAAGAGGACAATGTCGGAGTCGCTTGAAATATAAGCTACATTTTTAGATTTGTCTTTCTCGCTGCTTCCATCTGACTGACTTCATCAACGTCAGTCAGACAGAGAGAGTTAGATGGGAGCCGCGAAACGAAACATCTAAAAATGTAACTTCAACTTCAAGCGACTCGGACATTGTCCTCTTTCTCCTTATCTCTTTCAACAATTACTACTACGAACATTTTGTACGAACTCTTGATACCTTAACCTTCTCATTGAACATTAATTTCTACGAATTCTTGTTATACCTTCTTTTAATAAATTTTTATTTTAACATACGAAATGTATATTTTATTCTTACACTATTCCACACGACTGCCGACAAACAACCTTCTGATGATGATGATGATAATGATGATGATAATTCTGTATAAATCCTGTAAGCTGTGGAGAGTTTGGTTAAGTAAGACACAAGGCCGAATTAAAGAAACATTAACCATCTCCCCTACGCTACAAATTAATCGATAATAAATACCACATTTATATCGGTTTAGTAGAAAAAAAAATTATAGTCTTGTTTGCTATGAGTAGGTTTGAAGAATACTACCAAAACCCTTCATTTATTATAAAATATGAATTGCTGTGTCAAGCATGATGAATGATAATTTTTTCAAAATCGTTTTTGAAGTAGGTAATTTCATCCAATGACAACGATTTCGCTTTGACATATTAAAAAAAATCAAATAAAAAAAATGATGTGTTTCACGAAAGGAAAATAAACAATATTGATGCTTGCTTACCAAAAAAAGTCCATCCGTCTGTCTGTCTGTCTTTATTTCTTTTTCTCTTCTGATTTTATATTATACAGGGTGTCCATAAAGTCGGTGTGCACTTAAAAACATTATAACTTTATTTGTATTTGTGATAGAAATAATGTTATAAAGTTTAATGTACCTAGTTTTAAGTATGGTTATTGAATAATTCTTTACCACAAAATTTGCAACAATTTTTAGATAAGTAAAAAATATGAACTGCAAAATCTTATTGCCGTTTGTATTGCTAATGGTGGAAAACATGTGGGAACTTGAATAAAATTTCAATAAAGCCTTAAAAATATTGATCTACTTCTTTCCAATCCGTTTAACAAATTATTTCTATCGCAAATACAAATAAAGTGAAAACTTTTTAAAAGTGCACATGAATATTATGGACACCCTATATATATATATTAATCATATCACCCCAAGCAAGGCATTCCACTGCCACTATAGCGCAGGGGGTTACATAGAGCGATTGGGTATAGGAAATGTCAGGAGGAGGGTGATAGACGACTTAAGATGTACATAGGGAGAGTGTTGGAGAGAATGGGTGCGAGTTAGTGTTAGGAGGTGTCTATTGACCTTACATTTAAACTCCTGGAGGTTGTAGCCGTCGGGGAAGCAATCATGAGAGAGGGAATTCCACAGGCGGGAAGTGCGAGAAAAGAAGCTGTTGGAGTAGAAATTGTGGTTACATTTCATCGGTTATGTCTGTGTTTGTGTGTGTATGTGTGTTGTGTGCACGCATGTGTTGTTTAAAACGTTGGGTTGTGGCAACATGTTTTTAATATTTTCATTAAACTTTTGAAATATCGGCCGGTTGAGTTCATCGATAATTTTTGAGTGTAGAAAACTAAATTTTTGGAAGTTACAGGCAATATGTTTTCTTCCTAATAAATATGAAAAAAAATGGGCCTCTATTCATGTCTTCTGTAGACATTATTGATCCATATGAATTTTATCAATGTACGTTTTTGTTTTCGTCTTGGATTTTTTTATTTTCATTGAATTATTTTTTAAGCTCTTTGTCTTTTCATTCATTTATTAATTTTGTAGATGGCAGTGAACGCTGGACAATATCATCGAAGATGAAAGAAAAATTTGAAGTAATTAAAATGTGGTACTACAGAAGGATGCTACGGATGTCATGGACCGAGCATGTGAGCAATGACAAGGTTTTGGAAAGGATGGAAACGAAAAAGAAATTATTACTGAGCTAAAGTTACTGGGACATGCAATGAGGAAGGAGGGCTTGGAGAACCTGATACTAACAGGCCAGATAGAGGGGAAAAGAGACAGGGGAAACAAAATCAGGTTGATAACAGAACGGAGGTTGCGTGGTGAAACAAGAGAAAGCGTGCTAAGCGCCACCAAGGATAGGGAAACGTGGAAAGCCATGATCGCCTACGTCCTGAAAGGACAGGGCATATAGAAGAACAAGTTTCTTTAGCTTTCTTTCTGTTATAATGAAACATCCTGCCATTCCCGAGAATAGAATGCTCTACTTGATAAAAGACGGTAACGAGCGGTACGAAGGGGAAACTGTCTTAGGCATTCGCCTGACTGCTCTATGACACTGTCACCTCTCTGTCTTCGGGTAGAGGGCGCTCTCTGCTTCCGAGCATAGAGCACAAACCCAGTCGTGGTTCCGCCGAAGGGTAGAACCACGACTGGGGAAAAATAGACAGACATTTTTTGGCCCGGCTATATGGCCCGGAATACCCACTATAAAATGACCATATGTCACATCTGGCCTTGCGTGGGAAGGCTAGTAAATACGAAAAGGTCTTAGGCGAAGGCATTCACTATTCGATAGCCGATTTTGCTCCAACCCATGGCTTGCCTATTTGTGTATTATTGTTAATTGTACCTTAGTACAATAAATCTGTATTTCTTATTCCTGGTGTTCTTCAACTGATCTATTTCTACTGTATTCCTTATCGGGATATATCACTTTATTTTCTGCTTTCCTTTACTGCCGCCGAGAAAGTGACTGTATCTGAGTTGCCAAGTCGGTGATCTGTCACATTCAGTCAGTTAGTTAAGTGCCATACGTGGTAAACGCTTAGGCGATCATGTCTCGAAAGAGACATGACTGACTGGGCAGAAGATTATCCCGCAGTAGGTTGCCATTGCTTTCTGCGGTAGATTGGTTGCCAGCAAAGGCTATAGAACCCAATCTGTCCTGTTATTTAACCCATAACTGGAAGGAAGAGACGGATTAATACCTTTCCCAAGGGTATTTGCGCGTAAGTGAATGCAATGAATTCAACTGGAATTTGAACTCGGCTCCCCGATTTCTAGTTCCGAGCCGATATCCACTGTACCACAACGTACATCACAGATTCTAATTAAACTTCTCTTTTGTAATCATTTTAGCGGACCTTTTTTTCTCATCTATCAGCATCTTCTCATCTTCTTTCCTCTACCGCCTTTATATTTATTTACATTCATTGTTAGGAAGAGCTAGCAATTTTTTTTATTAATTCCATGTACCCATAGGAATCCACTTGAACGGCCTTGTGCCCTCATCCGTTCAAATTGAATAACAAATAAATACATAATTTGTTTTTTCCTTTATTTTAAGTTTCTGCTTTTGTTTAAATTTTTAAACTTTTTTATTTTTCCGTCAGACATTTTTCGTTGTGGTTGTGAAAGTATCACAAAAAAGATAACCAGTCATCCTGTTTTACGTCACTTTCTTCTTCTATGTGCCATGTCCCTTCAGGACGTAGGCGATCATGGTTTTCCACGTTTCCCTATCCCTGGTGGCTCTGAGCACGCCTTCTCCTGTTACACCATGCAATCCTCGTTTCGTCATCCACCTGATTAGGTCCTTCAAATATGTTATCCGCTGCTTTCCTCTGTCTCTTTTCCCCTCTATCTGACCTGTTAGTATCAGATTCTCCAAGCCCTTCTTCCTCATTGCTTATCCCAGGAACTTCATCTGTCTCTTCCTGACGCTCAGTATTATTTTCCTTTTTGATTCCATCATTTCCAAGACCTCATCATTGCTCACATGCTCGATCCATGATATTCTCAGCATCCTTCTGTAGAACCACATTTCAGTTGCTTCAAGGTTTTCTTTTGCTAGTTAGAAGTAACTAGGGAAATTGACTTTTTTTTCTTTTTTACAGGACTACTTCTTTGCGTCACTTAACAACGCTGAATTCTGCTTGAGAAAACCGAACGAAAATTACGCAGAAGATGACTATTGTTCGGTTCTGAAATCACCACAAAACTGCAAGAGGACGGAGAGTTTTTAGCGGTCATCTATTTGACAACTGTTATTAATTAACATGCTTTATCCTTATTCATGTGTCACGTTGACATCACCCATTACAACGGATTGAACTCTTCCAACAACTACATATACTTCCCCTCACAAGAGGAGAGCTCAGATCAGTGAGATAATCATAGAGTGAGAGATAAAAGAGAGATCAGCAGATTAGCAGAGAGGGATAAGCAAAGATAACCAAGACTGCTACCGTATTACCATTGCGAGTCCCGAATATATATATATATATATATATATATATATATATATTAAAAAAGGATTAATTCAATGATGTTGGATGATCATCTACTTTTTCCGCTTAGATTAAAGTATCTGAATTAATATATATCTAACAATAGATAGATAGATAGATAGATAGATAGATAGATAGATAGATAGATACGAATATTTTTAGTAATATTCTAACATGCATTGGTCTACTTATTTAAGCATGAGTCAAAACATTATAAGTTTATTTTAGCAGCTTCATTCTTAAAGAGGACAGGTTTCTATCAGAAAGTGAAATTTTTGCACCATTAGTAGATAGGTGAGTTAGTAAACTTATTTTGAATCAGATTTAAACATTTCACATTATAATTCAACTCTTTTCATAGTTTGCATATTTTTATTCATTTTAAAATCTTCATATAATCTTTGAATATTTTTCAAACAAAACTGTATTATTTATTGCACATGAAAACTGGCCATAACATTTCAACCAGAAAGTTTTTTCTTTCTACTTATTATTTTAAAAAGCCACTTTACTATCTATCTATCTATCTATCTATCTATCTATCTATCTATCTATCTATGTCATGGTGGCACCACCCATTGCAACGAATTGAACTCTTCCTACAACTACATATACTTCCCCTCACAAGAGGTGGCAAAGAAAGTTAGAGATCCGCAGGGGATCACCATGAGCAGATAGGCAGAGATAACCAAGACTGAGTGAATACAGAACGAAGAAAGAATTTTTACAACGTCCAAAACATTAATTTAAAAACAGTGCTCGATATATAATATATAGAGCTGTGAATATTTATTATAAATTATATTTTAGAACATGTCCATAATTATTCTATATATATCCGCTACAAAGGTACAATTGTTTCGGCATTGAAACTTCAATGTCTCATCAGGCGGTGTGTAAAGTAATGGAAATCCTCTTTCCTTATATTTATTTAGTTTTGTTAGAGGTGTTAGTGGGGGTTAGTGATAGGGGAATAAGTCTCTGACCGTTGGAATTTTTGGAGAGGGTGTTTTTTAAGTAGTTGATTAATGAGAGTCTTTGAATTCTAGACAGATTTAACCTTGTAAGTTTTTATTATCTAGTGACTGGACTAATCTTAACTTTGGATTTAGGGAATATAATTTTTCTATTAAATTTTTAATTATTAATTAGATCAAAGTTTGGAAACTGTTTTTTCTATTAAATTTATAATTTAAAATTTCTATTCTTATATCTAGTCAATTGTGTATGTGGTGGGGGTTTAGTGATTAGGGAACAAGTACTGCTGATTGACCTTTAGAATTTTGGTGTGGGGAGTGTAAGTTAAGATTAAATATACAAACTTACATTAATTATAAAGACTCTACTTAAATAAAAATATCCGCGCCAACCACTACCGGCTCTTCTAAGAAATCCATAAGGATATAGTCCAGTCACTAGATAATAAAAACTTACAGTCTCAAACTTGAAAACAGTCTCATATATCAACAGCCAATTCATTGCTGCTATTGTATGTGGTTATATATATATATATATATATATATATATATGAGTGTTAAAAAGTTCTTATATCAACCAGCTTCCCAAAATCAGTATTTCAACGATCCAGCATCAGAATTCTCTTGATTATTTATTTATTCATTCCATCTTAAGCAAGGCGGGAAATTGTTAGAGAGGTTTTAGGGTTCTCTAGGTTCTTAAAAACTACAGAGGAGAACTTTCAACAAGGTGGAAAGCAGGAAGCAGAGAAGCAATGGTTGTAGATTGTAGAGAGGATTTGAGCCATTTCAGGGGCACATTTCTTTAGGATGACAGCTAGGTTACCACCAACTCCACTTACCTTATGGGAATCTAATTTAGAAATAATATCTGAGATCAGAGACGGTATTATGTATATATCGCTTAATAGAACCTCTATTCTCGGTGGGAAATCGGGTGTGGCTACTCCAATCGAATCAGATGTTGAGTTGGAAGAGCAGTTCCGAGCAAAGCATTCAATGTTGTCAGCTGTATGCTACGTCTTTTGTTTTACTATATATATATATATATATATATGTATATATATATATATATATATATATATATATATATATATATATTGATTGTTTAATACTTAGTTTTTGGTTCTAATAGGGTTAGACCAGTACACATTTGATTTAAAAAGTGTTCTATACAATTATATTGTAGAACTTTTGAATATTTTTATATTTTTATATTCAAAAGTTTAATAACTCGTTTAAAAATTATATAAATAATGGTATCATCCCGAGCAAGGCGGTAACGCCACTGATGTGCAAGGGGCTACGTAATAGTGAAAAGATTGGAAAAGAGAATGCCGAAAACCACATTCTAAACAGGGAACAAGGGATGAGCCTCTTAACCTGTTCAATAGAAGTGGGTGGAGTGTGAACCGGGCGATAGATAGATCTATCTACTCCAATTGATATATATATATATATATATATTTCGAAAAAACTTAAGGTTTTTTCTTGGCATTTAGTTTCTTGATTACAATCTTCCTCCATATGATCCGTTTTTATTTACCACATATTTTGCATACCAGATGTACTCTTCAGCAATCTTTGTGGTACCCATACT
Source organism: Ascarosepion bandense (assembly GCA_037127315.1). Taxonomy (NCBI): domain Eukaryota; kingdom Metazoa; phylum Mollusca; class Cephalopoda; order Sepiida; family Sepiidae; genus Ascarosepion; species Ascarosepion bandense. The sequence continues at coordinate 3,629,208 of JBBBDQ010000299.1, read as the reverse complement.
TCTGACGCTTGAAGCACTTCAAGGAATTGGGGGCGTATTATTCAATTTCTCGATTCAAGTTTTTATGTATTTTGGGATTGTAGGTTTATTAAATGTTAAAATATATGTTAGTTACTCCTTTTTATTATTACTCTTATATAATTGGTAACTCCTTGTTTCCCCGAAGTTTTATTTCCACTGGTTTAACCAGAGTCAGCTCTTTCTTTCTAATAACTTCCTTTCGCGTGGGTAAGCTTTATATTTTAATATGTGGAAAAAATTCATTTGCAGGATGTTATCCGCATGTTTTTTATTGTTCAGTTTCCAAGTAGATTGCCACTTCTCATGTTTTTTCACTGTTCCAGGATTTTCCCTGCTGGCAATTATTTTTTTCTGTCAAGAATTGGGACAGATTGGCCAGAGGGGTTTCCTCTAGAGATTCAATTAGGATTTTCTGGCTTGTGCTTCTGAATCAGAATCAGAGGGATTTGGGCATTTTTTTTTCATTGATCTTGTTCCCCGCCACCAACCGTAGAGTCTAATTTCTATTTTTAATTTGCCAAAGGAGTTAAACACGCCTTGGTTGAAGCGGAGATATAATGACCATTATAATGACCGGAGATATAATGACCAGTATAATGACCGGAGATATAGTGACCAGTATAATGACCGGAGATATAGTGACCAGTATAATGACCGGAGATATAGTGACCAGTATAATGACAGGAGATATAATGACCAGTATAATGACCGGAGATATAATGACCAGTATAATGACCGGAGATATAGTGACCAGTATAATGACCGGAGATATAGTGACCAGTATAATGACCGGAGATATAATGACCAGTATAATGACCGGAGATATAGTGACCAGTATAATGACCGGAGATATAGTGACCAGTATAATGACCGGAGATATAATGACCAGTATAATGACCGGAGATATAGTGACCAGTATAATGACCGGAGATATAGTGACCAGTATAATGACCGGAGATATAATGACCAGTATAATGACCGGAGATATAGTGACCAGTATAATGACCGGAGATATAGTGACCAGTATAATGACCGGAGATATAATGACCAGTATAATGACCGGAGATATAATGATCAGTATAATGACCGGAGATATAGTGACCAGTATAATGACCGGAGATATAATGACCAGTATAATGACCGGAGATATAATGACCAGTATACGTGTGTCGTAAAAGGATTTTTAGCCATGCTAATTCACTACCTCCAAAACTGATGCCTTAATATGAAACAGCAGCCAAAGCTTCCTTTTCTTCTCGACTCGAGTAACCATCATCTACAACTTTCTAATACTTTTAAAATAATGAAGGGTTGGGTTTTAGATCGTCATATGATCAGTTCGTGATATTGTCGGGTTTAAGTATATAGGCGCTAGGGATAGATATAACTACCCGATTGATTGCACCGGGCTATAGTAGGACTAGTATCTGGAAAAATCATTGTTATTTCCAGATAAGTGCTAATGCTGTATTCACTCGCAAAAGAAAAAAAATCGAAACTTATAAATGGAACTTTGTCTGTGTGTGTGTGTATGTGTGTGTGTGTGTCTGTGTGTCCGTTACCTATACACTCCGAAACGGCTGAACCGATTTTCTTGAAAATTTACACAGTTGTACTATAAGCGCCTGCGAGTGTTCTTAGCTAGGTTTTCTGTCGAGGTACCCCGGATAAATATCGAAAATCGATAATCGAAAAAATCGGGTTATAGAAGGAGTGGTCCGATTTTAATCAAATTTAATACACTCATAGACAAAGACATGAGAAACGATATTCAGAAGTTTCAAGGCTGCAGTTCTTACAATAGTGCAGAAAATCGACAATATATATATGTAAGGCAAGATGTTTGTGTGTGTGTCTGTTTATCTGCCTGTATGTCTATTTTTTTCAACTCTTAATTTTAGTTTTTGCTTCGGTTTTGGCTCTAAGTAGGTATAATTGTAGTTCTTAGTCACAGCCATGATACCATTTACTCAGAATCCTTATTTAGCCTTTAAAATTCAGTTTACAACGAAAAAAACTTATTTGATATCGATACCAGGAAATCAAAATTTGACTTACATCCATTCATTTTTCTTTCAGTCTACGGTTTCGCTTTAACTGGAAACAACTATTGCTTTTTAGTCTTTCGTGCTAACGTCCAAAGAGTGTGAGCTCCAGGACCATGGATTAGTTTTAAAGCTTTCATTACACCCGAGCAACGCCGGGCTATACTGCTAGTTATTCTTAAAATCCTAAATATGTTTCGGCTTTAAATAGACTACAAAGGGTTGATAAGCATTAAAAAATAAATCAAACAAGCATCTTGTGACTGACTGGAAACAGATCCATGCAAAAATTCTAGAGAATTCTGCTACACTATTTTTTATAAGTCATTAATCATTTAATTTTTCATTGCATGTAATTCTTTTAAACTGACCTTACAATGAGCATATCCTATTTGTTCGACATTAATTAGATAGATAAATGTGTGATAAGAATTTAAAATACTATGTTACTTCGAATATTACTTAAATCATTCCCACTCTCTCTCTCCATATCCGCTCTCACGCCCTGATTGAGCACTTTGGAAAATAGTAGACTTTGATAAACAGTAGCTACTCTGGCATGTACGCATCGCTCATTCAGTGAAAATGAATTAGAGCGCACTAGATATTGGGCGCGTATAATGATATGCGCTAAAAAGTCTGCCTACTTCCACCGAACGCCCACAGCCCAGGAGTAGAGTCGCCGACTGACGCCATTTCGGTCGGGTTTCAATCCCGGGTAAGAAAGCATTCGGAGTCTAACCTTACTGATGAGCTGAGATACGACGAAACAGTTCTGTCTGTCAATAACTATATATATATATATATATATATATATTTAATAATTTAATCTAAAATGGAAGAGTAGGAAGGTAAATCCCAAGAACCTGATCCTAAATAAAAATTTTAATATTAAAAAATGATACAGGAGGAGTGCTCAATGTAATTTAAAATTTAAGTGGAACACTTAAATTTTAAATTCCTAATTTTTATTTTTTTAAGATATATATAATTTTAATGGTTATTGATAAATTAATTTAATTTTAACTTTAAATAGTAATTTAACCCCCCTACCTTCCTCTCCCAGTCTCCTTTAATTGTCTACCTTTATAAAATATGGATTCTTTTACTAATTTAACCCCCGCTTTCCTCTGCTAGTATATATATCTTTTTCATATCTTTTTCACATCATTATTTTTTATAAATTTCTATATAAAATTGTTTTTTTTTAAATATATTAAAAAAAATTTTTTTAAAATTAATTTTTAAAAATTTATAATTTTCTTTAATCTTTATCCATTTTTATTTAGTTTGTCTATACCTAAAAATATCTTTAATTAGATTAACTTAATTAACTTTATTTAAATCTTATTTCTATTTTTTCCCCTAAATATACTTTTTCTAATAAGTCTCTTTTTTTTTAATACTTTAACCCATTTAAACATTTAAAGTTAAATTTGTTAAGACACGTATCGAGCGTGTCTATTTTTTCCTTTTTTCCTTTTTTCTTTCTTTTATTTTTTTCCCCTTTCTTTATTTTTCTCTATATATTTTTTATATCCCGCCCCTTCCCTTTCTGTTCCGCTTTGTTTAACCCAATTCTCAATTTAACGACTTCCTTTCCTTAACCCTTTTCCTTTGTAAGCCTAGACATGCCAAATTTTCCATCTCTTCACTTACAACTCTATCTAAAAGTAAAAACCAAAAATAGACTGATTTATAAAAAAAAATTTCGTGACGTAAATTTCTCAAATCTTCACCGTCATTTATTTATTTATTTATTTATTTATTTTATTTCTCTTTTTAATCTTATTTTTTCTCATTTTTGAATATGGACTGTTGCTGAGGATACGTGAAATCTCACTTAGGGATTTCATGTTGAAATGTTCATTTAACATTTTTAAATTTTGAAAATTTATTTTAAATTAAATATATATATATATATATATATATACACAAAGAATCTCAAGCTAGCCAAAACCTACCGCGGTTTCACACTACGAGCCGTAGTGTGAAACCGCGGTAGGTTTTGGCTAGCTTGAGATTCTTTGTGTGTCTTTGCTCTACTTTTGCATTTCGTTTGTACTTTGTATCGAGCACTTTTTCTTTCTTTTTTTTGTGGTTGGTTCCGTTTGGGTTTTTTTTTTCTTTACTGCGGAGTATCGTATGTCTTGTCCTTATTCCGCGGATTTCTTTTTTTCTCCCCTCTTATCCAACGCCTTAGTGCACCGGATTGTAACGGAATTAGGTTCTGTTTGTTAATGATTTTTCTTAAGGTTTATCTTAGTATAAATTTAAAACTTAAATACTTGCAGAGTCTATTTAGTTATTATTTTGAATATATATATATATATATATATATATATATATATATATATGTTTGTGTGTGTGCGTGTGTGTGTGAGAGTCTTTCTGTCGCTCTTGGTGTTTGCGCGTAATAAGTATCAATGACATACAAGCAAATGTTTTTTTACATACCCCCCATATATATATATATATATATATATATATACACTACCGGCCATAATTATCATGCCAACCCAATTTTTTTAAAAGAAATGATGTATTTCATACAATTTTTAGTAATTTTGCCAAGTGGATAATTCTAAATCTAGTTCTTTTGCAAATTTTAGAATCAAGGAAACAAAGATGAACTTGTCCGAATCATCCTTAATTTTATTCATTTTTTCATTGATGAAATTGCAATATAATAATTTTAAATTCATTTGATGCACATGTTATTGTGCAGTATTAGCAAAAGAACCATTCTATTTTCATTTACAATTATTCACTTGGCAATAAATTCTAAAAAATAGTATGAAATACATAATTTTTTTAAAACACTGGGATTGCCTACTAATTATGGCCGGTAGTATATATATATATATATATATATATATATATATATAGAGAGAGAGAGAGAGAGAGAGAGAGAGAGATGTGTGTGTGTGTCTGTGCGCTTGATGGACTTTCTCATCGCGAAAAACGAATCAAAGTTCAGTAAAATAGAGAGGTACCCAACTTTTATGGACCCGCATGTGTCTCCCAAGGCCTGCAGGTGTTTTGCAAACTCTTAGACAGGTGGATCATATGGTTAAGCCGTTTTGCTTGAGTTGTTGAGGGTCAGTTGCCACATGTTTCCATGAGTGGAAAGCAAGACCCGCTTTTGCTACGTGCAAAAAGCAAGTAAGGCTGTCACTGAAAAGAGCAGCATGCTGCCAATTTGCTGCAATATTTGTACGCAGTTGATTTATTTTTGCAGTGGAGGCTAGTATTTGCGCTAAAGTCGGTCCTATTCGGTTCGATGTACAAAACGTTAGGAACTTGATATGATATGTATTACGTAGTGTAATTTTGCCAGGTTGCTGACTACTTTCGTATTCGACTAACTGTATTCCAACATCGACTGACCCTCGTTCCTCTTACTACTCCTACTTAAATTAGGTGGGGGAGTCTATTCACTATAGAATAGGTGTGTTTCACCATAACAATGTTTAACACTGCTTCTCACACACCTTTGTATATATGAAATTCTTTGCCTTGATGCTTTGTTTATCAGAAAGAAAAGGGGACGATGCATCACTTTAAATTGCCTTCGTGTTTGTATTCGAAACAGAAGAGTGGTTTTCCAACTGACCTGCTTGTTTGAAGTTGGCCAAAGAGATCTTATTTTGGAAGTCTGCTCTAACTCGCATGAGAAAAATATCCTGCCTTTCTGAAATAGGATTTTTTTTTATTAGGATGGCTTCAATACCTATGTTGCATTTAGTCTAACTTACACAATGCGATAACCCAGTTTTATGTTACAGATGATATGTGAGCAACGCATGTAGAAGGCACTAAGTTGATTGATGTGTCATTTGTACAGAGTTCAAGATTATGTACTATAAACTTGGTATGTAAGTACTACTGACTTGTACACATTCATTTTCATCTTCAACAAAATATCACTAGTATTCCGAAACATCAAAAATATTCCGAAACCTGTGATAAAAATTACCGAAAGCTGAACTAGTGCTTCTATTGTGGGGACCTACCTACAAATGGACTCGTCCACAGCTTTATAATATGGCTACCAACTCTGAGTGAAAGGTCACTGGGTAATAACCATAGAGTGAGTGAATGAATGAGTCAGGGCGTCTGCGAGAGAATGTACCCTCCAGTCTACGTTTACCTTTGTACTAGGTTTCGTGAGAATATACTATTCAACCTTATATCCGAGTTCGTGTTATCTTTTGATGGCTCTTCAGTCATAACAGCTTCCAATCCTGAACTCAATTTCTTTGTCAATTTTAGCATCGTTGGATACAATGGATCCAAGATAAGCGAAAGAGGAAACGGCTTTCTATACTTTTACTCAAAATCAACAGTCGGACCAACAGCTTAGGGATGGCTACAAATAGGCCGATGGACAAGTTCTGTCTTTTTTATACTGATCTTCTTCTTCTTCTTCTTCTTTGTGCCCTGACCTTTCAAGACGTAGTCAAACATAACGTTCAATGTATGACCGGATGTATAATTTATTATAAGTATTCATTCTTAGGGGAAATTGTTAAATCATATTTTGGTTCAACAGACCACAATTTCAAAAATAGATTCTATAACCATAAATTGTCTTTAAATAATAATAAATACGAGAATAGCACGACCCTCTCCTAATATT